>OZ038511.1:80249478-80274478 GCA_964036315.1 Acanthosepion esculentum | reverse complement strand
ACTTATAGCATAAAATTTTCTAGACAAACATTTTTTGTCCTCAGTGTATTGTTATTTTCACTCTCCATCGATAATTTGATGGTTGAATGTTTAGTACGGTGCATCAAAAGTGACATAACGTTTTTTTTTTGTTTCTTATTATAATTTAAAATACTATAAAAATTTCTTACATTATTGAGTTACCTCTATCTCTTTCATTATTTAATAGCTAAGATAATGATAACTAATTGTATTAATTATTAATATTAGATTAAGTTATTAAATTTTTAATTTAATAACTGAGATAATAACTAATAAAATTATTATTATATTAATAATTAGATATCTAACTGAGTTATTAATTGTTTAAATTGATAAATGAGGTAATTTTATTATCTCAATTTAATTTTTAATTTAATAACTGAGAGTGAGATAAGACCTTTGCTTGTCAAGGGGCTTTGCCCCAAGGAGGAGACAAGCTTTGAAATGTGAGCTTTTAACCATAATGTCACGTATGAGGTAACATACTAAAAAAAATATACAATTTTGACGCACAAGAAAAAATCTTTTTAATTATGGTAAAACGTTTTGGTAGCATTACTTGTATTAAGCTTTTAATTTTCGCTTAGTAAATATAGTCTTCAGTTAAAAACTTAATAATCGATCCCACACTCCGCATGAAAGAATTTTAAAACATTTTTTAAAATTAAAGAAAAATGAAAAAAAATGTTTTAAAATAAAAATGCAAACAATTCATGTAAAAATTCTTTATTCATCGAAATTTTTTTTTCTTCAGATAATAATGTCCTTAATGTATATTATTTATAAAAGCAAATAAAAGCCTATCTAATGTGATAATTAGATAGTTTATTGCAGTTTTTATTTTACGATTTGGAGCAGATTTTTGAAAAGTTAGTAGTTGTGAAAAAAAATTGATTATTTAATTACTCCAAGTAGTTTTTCTTATACGTAATATAAAACAATTTGCGAACTCTTTGAAATTCTAGAAAATTTCATAAAATTAATTTATGGTGTGTGTGTGGGGGGGGGGGGGGGTTAGGGCGGTAACAGATGTAAGACAGGTTACCAAAATTTTCCAAAAATAAAACTTTCAAAAATAAATTCATTCATTTTTGAATAAGTCCTGAAAGTTTCATTTAAATTAGAGAATTATTTGATTTTTGCAAGAATTTCCAAATTAATGGGTTTCCCCCGAAACTGCTACACTAAAAAAGCGATGACCACAAGTCTTACGAAATTAACAAAAAAAACGAGATCTTTTACCCAAATTTAGAACGTGTTAGAAGGAAGGAAAATTTTTTTTCAAATATTAAAAAAATACTTTGTTCTTTCCTCTTAATAATAACATAAACGTTTTAATGATGAAACTTTGTTTTTATTAAGTTTCGGACCTTTTATCATCATGCTATACTGATTTTTTAGCGAATTATTGGAGGTAACTATATATATATATATATATATATATATATATATATATTACTTAAACGTTATTTTTAGAGGATACTCGTATTTGAGTAGACGCCACGTTTATTTATTAAACTTTACATTTATTTATGTTCGTCTACCGGCCTGAATATTCAAGAAATCTCGTTAGAAAAAAATTGAGCAGGATTTGAACCTGTGTTCCTCTGGTGCAGCGTTTCTCAACCTTTTCACCCTTGCGTAACCCTTAAAATAAATTACATGTCTCAAGGAACCTCTGCGCAAAAACAAAATTATATACCATATCTTTCTCATTTTATTTTCATCGTAGTTCACGTGGTAAATATATATATATATATATATATATATATATATATATATATATATATATATATATATATATATATATATATATATATATATATATAATGAAACAATGTTTCAAATTTTAAAAAAAATCGGGGCGTCTATTTCCCAAATGTGTATCCACTAAAAATAACATTTGAATTAATAATAATAATAATATATATATATATATATATATATATATATATATATATATATAATAGCAATTAGTAATTGGTAGGAATAATTCCAAAGAGGACATTATTCCTAAGAAATCTCAGTGTAAGTAACAGAGCAATATCTCTTCAGACCGAGATAGATAGATAGATAGATAGATAGATAGAAAGACAGACAGACAGACAGACAGACTTAAAAATGCTACTCTAATCAAAGGAGAAAATATTCACGTATTTTTGTAAAGATGGTTTTTGTCGAAAGTCTGGTTTTATTTTTTCTGGTTTATTTTGTTTTACGGTATATCAACACCTGAATGGACTATTTAATGCCGACAAGGTTTTTTAGGATAGGTTCGTATGAATAGAGTATGTATTCTTTTTATGAAATCAGTTTGTAGATCAGGTTCCATTTACGTATTTTTGTAAAGATGGTTTTTGTTGCGAGTCAAATGAATTGCTGGTAATTTTTTTCTTTTCCAAAAACGTATTCCTTGTATATTTACTATAAAGATCTATTTTGATACACTCATATTGTTTTGACGCAAATTTTGGGATTCTCTATCTGAACATATCTGAGAAAATAACAGCTCCTACTATCCCGGGTCAACAGTAAGCAAGAGGTGGTTCCACGCTCCTCAAAACCTCCCGAACGAGGCCTTGCTGCCGGATGTAGTTTCTCGTCATACACAGGACGAAAGACTGTTTAGATATTAGATGACCCAGTCAAGCTCGGCATTTTGTAAAATCGGCAAACACACACAAATTCATCCGCATACACATGTAACTGAAAAATATGAAGAAAAACATGCAATTATTAGTTCTCTCAGCAGTTACATTAATTTAAATAAATTCTACACGTTATTCTAAATACCTAACGATACTTTGCGCAGTATGTTTGTGAAGTGGACACGCTTGTTATTTTTTAAAATTTTAAATTATTGAAAACTGAAATGTAATTAACAAAATTTCGTCTTTGATGTTTATATCGAAGTGAATATCAATTCTTTTCGTTATGACTGTCACTTCGTTTTTCAAATAAATTCGGCAGAGAATTTCTCTGAATCTGTTTTGAGATTAAAAAATATTAAAAACGTAATTTTAAGAAATATCATTTATGTTTTTCATCGAGATGATACCGAATAGCAACACCTATTCACGCAAGCATATCTTTGTTTTTTAAAAAACAAAAACAACCCCCCACAAAAAAAAAAAAGAAACTATTAAGCGTTTCTCGAGGAAGTGATCACAAATAGACTGCTTTTGGACCTGTAGTCAAGTCGTCTCTGAGGGATTCATTCTAATCGTTACCCATCCAGAACCAGTGTTTGTCAAGTTCGACCTCAGCACATTAGTCACGCATGCGCAAAGACGACTCAACACAGCATACAGCCACAAATGGGATAGGAGCCAAATGGCGGACTTTGTTTGTCTGCTCTCGTTTGCTTTAATATCGAAAAGAAACATAAAGATTTGTGAAAAGTTATAAAGAAAAAAAATAAACCAGAAAACATTACTTTAATACATCAAGCAAAAATAAAAAAAGCGACAAGTGACAGCAAAGAGAACAAGACAATAAATTAAAATGGCAGACGATATGAATTTCGCCCAGTCCGGAAAAACGAATATATTTCATCTTTATGTTTTTATATTTTCTTATTAGTGCATATTCCAATTTACGGCCATATCATGTTGAAACATCAATTCTCGGCCGATCAGCGAAGTTAAGCAAGGTTGAGCCTGATCAGTACTCAGATGAGGAATACTACGGACTATAATCTACACGGCAGGTCTAGCAAACCGGCACTGGATACAATTTCGCAGGCTTATACAGACATATCAGTCAGTCAGTTAAGTGCCAATACTTGATACATATTCGGGTGATCATGTCTCTTTAGATTGCTGAAAAATTTCTCGCCGTTTCTTTCCACGATAGACTGATAGCCAAGCAAGGCTATAGGACCCAATCTGTTCTGCTATTCAAACCATAGCATTTACAAGAGACGGATTCATACCTTTGCCAGGTGCATTTGCGTGTAAGTGGATCTAAAGAACCAGACTATAATTCGAACTCGGCTCTCCATTTTCTCATTCCAAGCCGTTATTCATTACATCACGTCGCACATCCCCTACTGAGATATGCAAATATGAAAAGAGGGGGATGACAAGAATGTGTCTTCGCGCCGGACTTATTCAAACTATACAGCGAGGGGGTTCTGAGAGAACTAGAAGTCCTACCAAGATTCATTATTGGCGACCACAATCTTAACAGCATACACACTTGTGCAAATTAATTGAAACTAAACGAATAATTCCGTCATTTTTTTTCATATTTGTCCAATGAAACATGAACCAGTGCACATGTTAGTACTTCGTATGCCCATTCTACGAAGTCGTTCCTTGAAGATTGACCACAGATTCTCGATTGGATTTAAGTCAGGAGAGTTTTCGAGTCAGTCTGTAGTACTTTGATTTGCTCACTGGTAAGGCTTGACGGTATGTTCGTGCAGCGTTACAAATTTTCCTACGCTCCCTTGGAGTAACTTCCATCGCAGACAATGCCTATAGGACAACTAATCGACAGTCGAGACAATGGTGTCTTGGCGTGATACGAATCTGATGCAATCACAGATGACGCAATGGTTTTCTAGGCCAAACAAATTTCATCATACGACCTGAAAATCGATTCATATTACTGCCCACCGCTGCAAATGACGAAATATGAGGAAAAATAGAAATCGATTACAACCTGTCTATCCAGTGGGTCTAAAACTGACCGTATAATGAAAGAAAGGAAACTAAAGCGGTTGTTTCAATAAATTTGTAAAAGGGTATTGATAGCAGACACCGGTTTTGGTTTGGTTTGGCTGATTTTTTTTTTTTGCGGCATATCGATCACTAGAATGTTTTGAAGATAATAACGATTTACTGATACAATTCGTACTAATTAACCTATAGCTGGGAGGAGAAGTGGATTCATACCTTTTTCCAAAGGTATTTGTTGGTAAGTAAATATAATCAACATGACTGGAATCTGAACTCAGCACTCCGCGTCCCAATTCCAAGCAATTATCAATTAGGTTAACCGTATATCTAAGCTTACAGCAGCTGTTATTGTCAACTATCTAGGTACTGACCAGGGTATGGTTATTGTGCGATAACTGTTTCTTTATGAATGTGATTTAGCCATAAACCGCTTGGCAAAGAGAAGAAAGAAAAAAAAATGAGATCATTTTTTTTTTTTAGAAAAAAAAAAATCTACCTGACGTAGATTGTGTATCTGCCTTTAGATTATAGAAGCCAAATTCTAGTTTGTTAATTATTAGAAGGATTATCTCAAATCTGAAACCATTTCTTTGCTTAGTTTATAATATTTTACAAGAAAGCGAAACAAATGCGATAAAAACTCTATACAGGTTTGCCTTCTCTTCTTTTTGTTTCTTTATTATTTTTTTGCAATATTTTTTCTGCGTATCGACCACGTTTTCATCTTCCTACAAAAAGGAAACAAAAAAAACAAAAAAAGCAAAAACGTGGCCAAGCAAAGGCAAGAGCGAAAACAAATAATCTTTTTTTTTCAGAAATAAAAAGATAATAAAAAAATTTAAAAAATGATAAACTATACTCCTCAAATAATCCCAAACTGAAAATGCCTCACAAACTTTCCCAGACTCAGCTTTTTTTTTCATTCACAATGATCATACTTAACGCCCTCAAACCTACATCACCTCAACTGACACCATCTTCATCATCTTCAGCCGAACAGCTTAAAAAAATAAAAAATAAAATATTCTTTTTCTTATATTATTTATTTATTTTGTACTTAATGCCTTCATTTTATTCCAAAGTTATTTAATTTCTAATTCATTGGCGGGCGTTCGTTTTTCCTCGCTTCTTGAAAAATGTCTCTATTACCCAAACTGACAAGTTTACCGCCTTTTTCTCTTTACTCTTGGGAAAGGACCGGTCGTTACATGCACGGTCGACTGCGCATGCGTTCGAAGCTCTATTCACTACTTTGGAGGTTCACTTATTTACTGGTTTATTTATTTATTTATTTTATTTTATTTTTTGTTTGTTTGTTTCATGATCGTCAGTGGGTTAGGGCAGAAGTTCAAGAGAGTTGAATATTTAAGTTTCGAAGAAAACTAATGCAAAAATATAGTAATTTAAATTAGCAGGCTATAAATAAGATAATAAATACGACAGCAGCAGCAACAACAACAACAACAACAACAATAATAATAATAATAATAATAATAATAATAATAATAATAATCAAAAAAGGAACTTGCCAACTAATTGATATGACTTGCCCACAAGATTCCAATTTTTCTAAAAAAAGAATTTGAAAAACTGTCAAATTATAAGGACCTGCAAAAATGTAGGAACTTAAAACTACGATTATCGCTGTTGTGATCGGGGCATTGTGTATGATAAAGAAGGGTCCTGAAGACAGTGAGAATAACATTCCTGGACACATCAACATCTCAGAGCTACAAAAGATTACTTTGTGCGGGAACTGCACATATCATCCGCAAAACTATCCCCATCTAAACGAAACATCCCAAATGTACATAGATGATTCTCCTACAATGACCCTTTTTACTCACAGACCCCGGAGGTAACTTGGTTATTAGGCATTTAATTTTACTTTCTGGCAAAGTGATACCACACACTATAATAATAATAATAATAATAATAATAATAATAATAATAATAATGATAATAATAATGATAATAATAATAATAATAAAAAGACCACAAACAAAATAAGTGCCTCCTTATTGATATGGCAGTCCCTGCAGACTGCAATGTGTCTTTGAAGATATTCGAAAAACTGTCAAAATACAAGGACCTTGAAATAGAAATCTCAAAAATGTGGCACATGGGAACATCAACAATTCCTGTTGTAGTTGGAGCCCTTGGACTGGTTGGAAAAGATTCCAGTAGGCTGATTGAAGGGATCCCTGGAAGTCCATGCCTCAAAGAGATACAAAAAATTGTCCTGACAAGTACAGCCCACACTTTACGAAGGGCTTTATCTATGTAATTTTTTTTTTTTTTTTTTGCAGTGGAAAGTGTCATGATGCCATTTCTAACCTTAGGTCCCTGGGCGGGACCCGGAAAGAAATGTGTAAACGCCAGATATCAAAGGAAATAAAAATAATAATAATAATAATAATAGAAATTGCAAGACAGTGATATGAACATCACCCAGACCCGGTTACAGCGATAGAACTTGTAGCAATTTTATGGGTCTTTAAAAGACACACAAACAGGACAATGAAAGCTAATAGCCCAAACGTCGTGATCAAAGACCAAAGAAAGAGAATGCGATTTCTTATTGAAATGGTAGTCTCTGCAGACTGTGATGTTTCTTTGAAGATCTTTAAAAAAAAACAAAAAAAAAATAACAAAATATAAGAATCTTGAAGAGGAAATCTCAAGAAGGTGGCATTTTTGAGGACATCAAAAATTCCAGTAGTAGTTGGAGCACTCGGATTGAATGGAAAAGTTTCCTATAGACTCAGTAGTCGATGACTTAAAGAAATATTAAAAAATTGTACTCACAAGTATTGTTCACACATTACGAAGAACTTTATTTATATTAAATATATATGAACTTAATTTGATTTTTTTTTAAAATGATCAATGGAAGATGTCATGAATCCATTTCTGGTTGGGACCCGGAAGGAAATTTGTATACAACAGAAATCAAAGCAATAACAATAATAATAATAATAATAATAATAATAATAATAATAATAATAATAAATGGAAAACGCCCTAAAGCTGTTCTACAGAAACCAATTATGAAATAATAACGGATGTGATGAAACGATTATAAGAAACTTGCTTTCTACCTGACAATCATTTCACACACGTTACAGTAACTTTCAGTCGGTTAAAGCAGGATTACCCAACGTCGGCGATACCTACCACTGGTGGCCGATTTCAACTGTTGGGCGGGCGATGAGCAACAGAACAGAAAATGCAGGGCGATTAGAAATTTTGGTGATTATATAGAATTCTGAGTATTTCAAAATATGCTACCCGGAAAAATTATTCCAAAGATATATGCAAAGAACTTGTACAGAAACAAAAAAATAAGACAGAAGGATAATGGGAATAACTGTAAGAAATTCCTAAGACATAAATATCCCTCGAAGAACGAATATTTTGGTATTTTCCATAGTTTAGAAGGATCATTAAGATTCAAATAATTCTTCCGATGAAATATAAAACAAAACGGAGATAAATCAGATAAGAGGAAACCAAGAACAACAAAAATATTCGCTAAATTCTTATTCGTTTCTATTATTGTATATACTTTTTAATTTTTTTAATTACTTACAAAAAATCGTTTAATTTTTTGTCCACACTTGTAATACTAACCCTAAAGCCAAACTCGACTCTAAACTTAAATTATATATATAGTTTTCAGTGGTCAATTCAGTGAATTTTTATTCGTTGATAGTAGTTCTTTTCCAATTTGTTTTTTAATTATTTACAAAAATCATTTATTTTTTTTTGTCTATACTTGTAACACTATCCGTAGCCATAAAACTAACCATAACTCTAAATCTAAATTATATATGTAGTTTCCAATGGTCAAGTCTTTTTTCGTTTGTTCTTTAATACGACAGTAGTAGCAGCAGCAGCAGCTGCATAAGTCAGCGCTATTTGTTACCTCCCTTTGGTATTTTTTACTACATCATAAAGTTAGTTTACGAACCAGTAACAAACTTTTATAAGGCGTTCGACAGTGTACCGCATTCATGAATAGGGAAGAGCCTAAAAATACACAGAGTATGCCCCACAACGGTCAAATTCATTAACGGAGAGTATAAAAAACTGGAAGACTAAACAGAACCTAAACCAAACGAACGCATCATTAACATCGAAGTCAATCACCATCAAAAGCGGGATCTGCCAAGGAGATTCAATACCAGCATTACTCTTCTGCTTTAGCGCCACTCAGCTGCCTGCTGAACAACAGTAGTTACGGATACAAGTCACAGAATGGCAAACTGAATCCGCTATTCTATATTGATGATCTTAAAACTTTTGGCAAAGATGACAACCAACAGAAACCCTACGCAACATTGTCAAAACCTTCAGCGAAGACATTAGGATGGAGTTCGGAATCGACAAATGTCCTAAAGCCACCTTCAAAGGCGATATGCTAACGGAAATTACAGATTTAGACCTTGATATCAACAATATTAAGGAACTAGAAGATGGTTAAGAATTAATGAAGGAGATGGAATACAACATTCAATCATGAAGAAAAATATCCGAGAAGAATATTATAGGACAGTACGTTTGATACTAGAAAGCGAATTTAATTGGGCCAATAAAATGAGGGCTATCAACAGCGTAGCTATACCCGTAGTAAGATACAGCTTCAGTATTATAAAATGAATGACATTAAAAGATTGGACGCCAAGACCAGAAAAATGCTTATGCAAATGAGCATGCACCTCCCGAAATCAGATGTTGATAGGCTGAACGTAACAAGAGCTTTAGGAGACCGAGGTCTAATCTAACTTGATCTAACTCTAAAACATGCAACAATCGGATAGGAAACATATCTCCTAAAAACCAATGACCCCCTCCTACAAATAGTAAAACACCAAATCCACTCCGTCAACAAATATGCTACACTCTTTAAGAAACACACACACACATATTCAGCCGGTTTTCGATTCTAGCCAGAGGCAAACGGACGTCTAGCCACACTGATGAGCTGTGATACAGCGAAACAGTCTGTCTGTGGATGACAATATATATGCTCCTGAAAAATTTATTTCGGTTGAGCTCTCTGGGGAGGATGTGTGGGTTTGTAAACAGTGAGTATTACGGCTAATAATGCAAGACTCTTCGGTAAATCGAATCGAGTTCTTTCAGTCACTGTGTGTTTATCTAAAAATAAATACGCTTAAATTCACCTTCTTCTCTGCCGTGCGCCAACGGCATCAGGGTAAAATTTCCGACTGACGCGAATTCAGCCGGTTTTCGATTCTAGCCAGAGGCAACCGGACGTCTAGCCACACTGATGAGCTGTGATACAGCGAAACAGTCTGTCTGTGGATGACAATATATATATATATATATATATATATATATATATATATATATATATATATATAAATGACAATAGGAAAACACTTTTAATTGCTGACGCGTTTCGTTCAATGTGGACTTTCTCAAAGCAAAAAACGAAATGAATTTAATTAAACAAGGAAATTAATAAAAACAAAAGACAGAGTTTTCTTAGCAACTGGAATGTAGGAAACGCTATTTTCATATTGTTAACTGAAAATAACGTCAGTTAATGTCAGGTGTGGAGAATATTATCTGTGTTGGCGGATTTAACCATTCTCTTTTGATTTTTCGATATTGTTGTGTACGTTTGTTTGTGAGAGCAGTAATTTTGTTAAGAAAGGTGAAATAGGGAAAAAGCCTGGGCGTAGATTAATATTTTGGTAATGTTCTATGGCGGCACTCTCTAGAATTTTCCTTCTGAGTGAGTTATTTTCTTTTTTTATAAGTATTGCATTATTAAAATCAAAATTATGGTTGAATTTATTCCTATGTATTACTAGTGCATTAGCTACGTTGTTGATTGTAAAGTCTTTTGTGTTCATAGATGCGATTTTTAAATTTCTACTTGTTTCTACAATATATTGGGAGGAAGAGTTTTGGCAATTTATTTTATAAACGCCTGATTCAGAAATGTAATTGCTATTATTGTTTGAAGGTCTTAGTATATCCATAATTGTTTTGGAGGTGTTTGTGACTATTTTATTTTCGTCCACATTGGACGAAATACGTCAGCAATTAATAATGTTTTCCTATTGTCATTTATATTTATAAAGATTGTCTTATCTACATGCTATCTCTGAGAAATGTTCATATATATATATATATATATATATATATATATATATATATATATATATATATACCTGAAATCTTACCAACAAAAAACAAGCGAATAACATCACACTAAAAAAGTAAAAGAGAAACCAAACAAATGGCCAAATAAAATTACAAAAAAACAAACAAACTGGGAGGACAAGGCATTGCATGGCTAATGCCTAAAAAGAAAGAAAGAAGCCGATTTGGACCAACAGAAAACACATCAGTGGCTGAGGAGCACCGGGTTGAAAGCTGAGACAGAAGGCCTAATTATTGCAGCTCAGGACCAAAGCTTCGCGACCAGATCCTATCACTATCACATAATCAATGATGGAACTAACCCAAAATGCAGGATCTGCATAAAATATGATGAAACTGTGAGACCATATTATCTCAGAATGCCTGCAACTGGCACAATAAGAATATACCCACAGGCATAACAAAGTAGTGACATATGTGCAGTAGAAGATATGCAAGAAGCACAAAATCGAAACCACTGAGAGATGGTATGAGCCCTAACCAGACAAAGTTACCCAAAATAACGATGTAACTATCCTCTGGGATATGTCCCTTCAAACTGACAGAGAAATAAAATTGTGATCGAGATTAACAAGATGTAGGGAAAGAAAACTGAAACCGTACCAATAGTAATCGGAGCTCTCGGCCTTGTGAAAAAAGAAATGGTCAATTTTAATAACAGTGTCCCAGGTAACATCAACATAAAAGTTGTCCAGAAGATCTCCCTATTAGGAACATTCCATATTCTAAGAAAAAGTGCTATCAATTAAAAGACAATTCTCTTATAGGGTCTCTTTTGGACCCGGATTTACGAGATACAAAGCAGGAAACATAACACACAAGCAATAATAATAATAATAATAATAATAATAATAATAATAATGATAATCTGACAGAAACCACTCCATAAACATTATCGAGAAATTGTCTAAATACAAAGACCTAGAGATCAAGATTAACTGAATATGGGAATGAAAACTGAGAGTGTACCAATTGTAATCGGAGCTTTGGGTCCCGTGAGAAAAGGAATGAACAATTTTCCTCACAGTGTCCCAGGTAACATTAAGACCGCCCTTCTATGAACATACCATATACTAAGATATGTGCTATCAATTAAATGACAATCCACTTATAAGAACGAAGGACTATAGTTTGGCCCCGGCTTTACAAGATACAAAGAAGGATACACAAATAATAATAATAATAATAATAATAATAATAATAATAATAATAATAACAATGTCTTGAGAGAAAAAGTCATGGAGAATTCATTCTATAAAAAAAAGCACTTAAAGTAGAAAATAAAATTAAAAGAAAAAAGGAAGAAAGGTGAGTGTGAAAATAAAATATTATTTGTTCTGAAGACTGGGTGGGGTTAGCAAATCGATGTCGGGGGTTGATGGGTGGGGGGTAAATAAGCAGAAGGATTCGGAAAGAGATGAGTTGGAAACGAAAACGAGAGTTAATGATGGAATGTCTTTGGAAGGAAATGCTTTATTTATAGAGACACGCATAATTTCTTTGGGCGACATGCTTTCTTTAAAATTAATATCCACTGTCGTTTAAAATGGATTCAGTGTGAAACTATGCATGGAAGAATGCAGGCGGTTGGGAGAAATATGGGAGAAGCCATTTTGCTAGGGATGGAAATGTGTAACATCATGGAAAATGCCATATAAAACTAGGAAGCCATTTCTACAGGCTTTCATAGACAAATGGCACATTGTTGCAGAAATGGGCTTTACAAATAGATACACAGAGACACAAACAGATAAATGGAGAAAGAATAATGCTGAACATTCTGGCAAATGGTATTTCCAGGAGTAAATTAATGAATGTTAGCGAGAAAAACGTTTTTTGAGGACGATGTTACTAAGAGTAGCAGTATTACGACAGTATATATATATATATATATATATATATATATATATATATATATATATATATATATATATATATATATATATATATATATATATATCTTTCTCTGTCTTGGGCTCACTTTCTCAGGTTCTCTCCCATTCTCTCTCTCTCTCTTTCTCTTTCTCTCTCTCCCTCTCTCTATAGATAGATAGATAGATATGAACAGGCAGGAATAGATAGATAGATATATAGATAGATAGATAGATAGATAGATAGATAGATAGATAGATAGATAGATAGATAGATAGAGCGACATGAACACGTTGAGGTAGATAGATATGAACAGACAAGAATAGATAGATAGATAGATAGATAGATAGATAGATAGATATGAACAGGCTAATAATGAAAGAAAGAGAGAAAGAAAGAAAATAAATAAATAGACAGACACACAGACAGACCGACATGAACAGTTTGAGATAGATAGATAGATAGATAGATAGATAGATAGATAGATAGATAGATAGATATGAACAGGCAGGAATAGATAGATAGATAGATAGATAGATAGATAGACAGACAGACAGACAGACATGAACACGTTGAGTAGATAGATAGGAACAGGCAAGAATAGATAGATAGATAGATAGATAGATAGATAGATAGATAGATAGATAGATAGATAGATAGATAGAAACAAGCAATATTAGATAAATATATACATATGAACAGGCAAGGATCAGTCATTAGTTCAACTGATTTCGCTGATCGAAGAATCTCACTAGAACAGTGGATTTTATTTCAAATAACATTTTGGTTCCTTCCTGTCTTCTCCTCATCCGTGGCGGGATTGTCCAACATTCACTATCATATAAGAGAATGGATGACACAGCAAAATTGTACATTTCTTTTCTAACGATTTTTTTGTTTGAATTCGGAAATAATAATAATAATAATAATGTTCTACAAAAGCTGCGTTAATGCAAAGCTCTTCAGTAAAATGAATGGAGAACTCCGGTTGATTGACATTTGTTTACATTTGTAAAAACAAATTGCTAGATTTAGCTGTCTTATTCTTTCGAATGAAGATACCTCAGTGGTAGAAACTCTGACTGACACCAAAACGGTTGGGTTTCAAACCTCACTTGAGGCATCCGGTTGTCTAGTCGCACTGAAGAGCTGCGAAACATTACTGTCTGCGAATTTTATATATATATATATATGTGTGTGGATATAAAGAGGGATTGCTGCTCAAATACAGAAAAAATAATATATATATATATATATTATTTTTTCTGTATTTGAGCAGCAATCCCTCTTTATACAGGTAACATTAAAAACGACTGACAATGTACTGCGGTTAAGTTTTTATTTAATTTTTCCAGTGGAAATATAATTTTCTTATCTGAACATAAATTACGTAGAAATTGTCCGAATGTTCTCTATGTCCATGCGCTTCGGCTATATTTTTAGTCATTATCAAAGATGATTTTAATTTTTACTTTTAACTGTATATATGGATTGTTTTATCTATGTTATACAGTTATACGAATGTTTTATTTTCCAAACAGGGTCAGCACAATGTGGCAGTGTTCATGGTTTATATTATTGAGTGTAGGCTTCTTCGTCAATTTAAAAATATTGCTTCCATTGTTTTTAGCTTTTTCGTATGTGGATGATATTTTTTATATTTGTAATATCAACGAGTATGGGACGGATGGATTTGGTAGGTCTCCATGTGTATGAGAAATTGAGCTGTGGTCAATGAGATATAACGTGAGTCTTCTTGTCAGGCATGTTGTTGTATATCCAATAAAATTATAAATAATATTGGTGCTCTGTAATTTGGATATTGCAGTGGAGTTATTATTGCTGACAATGAGGTTAGCAGTTTTACATTTTTATAGTAGATAATTAATTTAATTTTGTTGTTTTTACCGACTGGAGGTGTATATTTCTTTATAATGTCTTTAAGGGAAGATTCATATATCACTTTAAATGTTATTTTTATTGGATACTAAAATGTGTGTAGATTATTCATTAAATGGTATATTTATTTATTTTCGTCTACCGGCTTGAATCCGGCCGGAGAGAGCATATCTTTCTTTTTTCTAAGATTTCTCAAATATTCAGACCCGTATTCGCTACAATACACATACATACATACCTCTCTCTCTCTCGTATACATAATAAGGACACTGGATTATAATTCTTCCTGTTCTTACTTTTAATATATGTATAATACCAATTAGTTATTGGTAGGAACAATTCCAAAGAGAACATTAATCCTAAGAGAGCTCAATGTAAGTAACAGAGCAATATCTCTTCAGACCGAAGGTTCTTTTAGGAATATATATATATATATATATATATATATATATATATATATATATATATATATATATATATATATATATATTGACTTAAAAATGCTACTTTCATCAAGAAAATATTGCCGTATTTTTGTAAAGATGGCTTTTGTCGATAGTCTGGTTTAGTTTATTTGTTTTATTTTTTTACGGTATATCAACACCTGAATGGATTATTTAATGCCGACAAGATTTTTAGGATAGGTTCGTATGAATAGAATATTTGTTCTTTGTAAGAAATCAGTTTCTAGATTAGGTTTCATCGACGTATTTTTGTAAAGATGGTTTTTGCCGCGAGTCAAATGAAGTGCTGTTAATTTTTTCTTTTCCAAAAACGTATTCCTGGTATTTTTACCATAAAAATCTATTTTGATATACTCATATAGTTTTGACGCAAATTTTGGGATTCTCTAACTGAACATATCTCGGAAAATAACAGCTCCTACTATCCTGGGTCAAATGTAAGCAAGTTACCAAGCGTCAATATTCAAGATACATCGGGTGAATTGTGCTAAAATGCAAACTGAATATGTGGAATAGGAAATTTGGTAAAGGCTTCCATTGGCTCTTGGAGTGTGTTCCTTGATAGAAAAAAGGATACAGGCTTGATTTATGTCCGAAGAAACATTTTTCTCTAGTAGAAATTCTAGGCTGGCTGACATTATTTTCACTGATTTTTAACGTGAATATCCACTCAAACATTAAAATTCAAACCATTAAAAATACCGTTTCTATAAGAAACACTTAAATGCATACTGGCGTTATAAAATGAACACGCCATGTTTACAGAAGCAATGAAAAGCAAAGCTACAGAACATTAATAAGTTTTTCTAAATAAATAAAATTAATAAGTTGTTTTATTTGCTCTTTATTTAAACATTTTCCCCCAATTGAAACCATCTCGTCAACTCATATAATTTATAAAGAGTGCACCCAAATATATATATATATATATATCGTGAGAAGGCTTTCACATACACAATTGTGCTCTCCAAAGAACACCACTATGATGCATAGAAATATCTTTTCATGCAGTATTTGTAACAAAGAGATTAGGGGAAGCAGTGGATTATCTCGGCATTATAATAGTAAAGATCCAGATAATCACGCTGTCGGAAGACTCGCCTCGAATCAATGTGGAATGATTTACAGGTTTCTTATGGACCAATTATGTCGGCGTCACTCACATGTAATTCATCCCAGCAGCGTTCTCTCAAGTCTTATATGACCCGCAGGTGATCTTACCCGTTCATTAGTCGAATTTCATCTAATACACACACACGCACACACACACACACACACACACACACACTCACATATATATATATATATATATATATATATATATATATATATATATATATATATGTATGTGTGTGTGTGTATATATGATTTCTTCGTAAATTAAATGTATATTCTTATCCGGAAGTATGAGGTCGTGTCTTAATATGACAGTTCCCCAAGACATGTATGAATATAACAAACATCCAACATCTAACCTATATTTTTAACTCTTCTGCGTCAGCTTTGATCTATCTTTTGATTAGACAAAAGAGACATACCCATAAGATTTTAAAATCTGATCCCCCCTCCTACTTAACTCTTTAATAAGCAAATATATTGTTTTCTGATTTCAAAAGTAAATCATTTTCATCAAAAGTTACCAAACATTGCCTGATGATGGGATAAAAAAATTAAGTCGCGAAACATAGAAATTCCGTGTCGCAATGTATAAATTTTAAATAAAAATTATATATATATATATATTTTGAAATTCTCTCGAAGAATACATATTTTCTATGAAATGTCTTGAACATTCAGGCCGGTAAATATAGTTAATACTGTTTATTATAAACAGGGAATTTACTTAAATATTTGTGTCTCTAAAGATAACGTATAAACAGAATATATATATATATATATATATATATATATATATATATATATATATATATATATATATATATATATATATATATATATATATCCTTTATATTTTTTTCCTTTATATTTCTTTCCGCAGCTCCACGGGATAGCGTACACACAGTCTTTAGTCATGTTCTCCTCTGTGGGAAATAAAGGGTTCAGTTCGGCATTCCAACCACTTGATGAAGGCCGGAGCGTACAACGGCCGAAACGTTGTAATATATATGGCGACAGAGATGCGGACAATAGTCCGAATAATGTAAATAATGTAAATATTTCTATTTATTACGATAAATTTTATTTTTAGTGGGTGCATGTATTTCAGTTCAAACTCCCAACCCCAAAATAAAAACAATATTGTGTATCAATATAATTGCCCACTCTGTTTATCTGTAAATCAAAATCACAAAACGTCTTACATAGGATCTACTACTACCACCCGTTCATGGAAACTCACTTGCCACCTATTGCGACAAAAAAGACAGTTATTTACAAACAATACCCTAACTACTCAAACAATAAAATAGGAAAACAGATTTATGATCATTGTGATCCTTGAAGCAATGCTTATACAACAAAAACAGCGATCTATAAGCAAAAATACATAAATTAAGAGCTTGCATTCTTAAATGTATATAAAAACATGCCATGCTTCGCTTACGTCACGGTGCCCATTAGTTCTACAAATTTAGATCTCAAACTTTTCCTTGCAGTTTCTAATTCTTGCAACAGTGTTCAAAGTATATCGGTGATATTTTTAATGATCACAATAAAATATGATTTTGGGACTGTACTGAAGTCATAACATTTCGCCATAACGTATATGAGTATATATTTATCTAATCAATGATTATTTCAAAGGTTCCAGTATGTTAGACGCCTTGAAATACTTGCAGAAAGAACGACTGAAATTTATCATGTGTGCTTCTGTTGATTTTTCCTTCCATATATTTTTTCTAGAAATATTTTCTCTTTAGCACCCCTCGCATAAAACCCCTAATTTTCTTCGAAACCAGCCGACAAAGTTACCGTTTTCAACAAATCACTGCCTGGTTAAACCCAAGTCTTGTTAAAATGTTCCCAAGAACATACTTATTGCTTCGTCTTAGAAAATAGCATAGAGACGGAATGCAGAAAGAAACTAAGAATGACATCTATCTTACTACGAGTTCAAAAAGCAGAAGGAAGGAGAGAAGTTAAAAAAAAAACAAATAAAACAGGGGCTAATAATAAAGATGTAACTAGCCAACCAAAAAATTTCAAGAAATTCTTCTTCCCGCCCCAAGGAAATATAAGTCGTCTGTTTCACTCCAGGAACAGATAGGCGGTTTACGTTCAAATTGTAAGTCTCTCAAGCGAATGTTGCCTACTTTCTTACGTAGATTTTTTTCATGTTCTTTTTCGATTGTTTTTCATTGCAAAAAGATAATATTTTAAAGGGAATTTTCCTTGTAGGCTCTTTTTTTTCTAGAGTTACGGGGAAAATTAACGAAAAGAATACAAATATTAGCTGTCAAGATCAACCCATAGACAGTAGAACAAATTAGACAAGAACGCGTCTGCCTATCTATCTATCTATCTATCTATCTATCTATCTATCTATTTATTTATCTATCTCTCTATATATCTATCTCAGTTTTTTCATATCTATCTATCTATCTATCTATCTATCTATCTATCTATCTATCTATCTCCGCCTGGTCATTTTCTATCTCTTTTTCACATCCTTTCTACATCTATCTATCTATCTATCTATCTATCTATCTATCTATCTATCTATCTATCTATCTATCTCAGTTTGTTCATATCTATCTATCTATCTATCTATCTATCTATCTATCTATCTATCCCAGTTTTTTCACATCTATCTATCTATCTATCTATCTATCTCAGTTTTTTCACATCTATCTGTCTATCTATCTATCTATCTATCTATCTATCTATCTATCTATCTATCTATCTCAGTTTTTTCATATCTATCTATCTATCTATCTATCTATCTATCTATCTATCTATCTATCTATCTATCTATCTCAGTCAATTCTAATCTCCTTTTAGGATTAGAAAATAGAATTAAAAAAAACTTCCCTAGGTTCCTTATCAATTATTTTATCGAAACACACACACACACACACACACATATGCATGTATATATATATATAAGCCTTGTATTTAGTGAATTTAGTTGATACCGATATTTGAAATAGATGAATCTTTTTTTTTTGTCAATGTTCGTATACCGACCTACATACTCATGACTACCTAATAAATAAAAAGATTTCTGGCAGTTACACAATCAACACGTTATATCGCTGGTTATCAGGTATCGAAATTTCGAGAAGCTAATGCAGATATTGTTCGACTCGTCACAAATACTCCTAATTGTACTTCTCCTCGACTGTTACATTTTGTCTGTCTTGCTATTTAACAATAACTGTGCGAAGATGGATTTCCAAAGGAATTTAATGAACTCGACTTGAATTCGAACTTGACTCTCCGCTATCCATTACTCCACCGTGCCTGGACCTATAGCGATTTTCCAATCGTAGTTTGGACGCGGCACAAGGCCGAAAGTGAGGAGCATCCAGTGAGGATCGAACTCACTACTCAGTCGTAATTGTTCTAGCAAGACAAGCTTGCTAACCATTACACCACCTCAAAGTGCCCCCGTGCCTGGACTTATATATGACTTACACGATACCCGTATATATATAAATATGAAACGTTCCGTGTAGACATTTTGGGTGTAGATATGCCGAAAAGCAATAACAACAAGTGAATATCACAAAATAGATAATTTTAAAAAGAAATCTATAATACCAGAGATGAAAGCTCACTAAAACAAATCCAAATCCAGGATTTTGCCATGCCTTGAAGGAACCCCTTCCAGACTGTCCATGTCTTCGTATTCACCAAGCATAGACATTTGCGGGTTGGCGAAGCTTAGTCCGAGGTTTTGAATTAAGAGTGGTTCTTTTCCGAGACTGTTTGCCACCCAAGTCTTCCAGTCTGTCTTGCTATTCCCCCATATCAGGTGGATGAAGGAGTAGATTCATACTTTTCCGAAGGTTATTTTCACGTAAGAGAATGTAATAACCACGACTGGAATTCGAACTTTATTCTCCGATTTCTCGATACGAGCCACTATACGTGCCTCCTATAAGGATTTTTAAAAAAATGACGAAATTAACACAAAACTAAAAACAGAGTAAGGAAAACAAATTCTTGGAAATTTTCTACGAAATAAATTCCTCCTTTCTTTCTCCTTTTCATCCTTTCATTCTGAGCAACTGACTCGAACAACCAGTACTCAAAATAACAAAAATTTTGGACAGCTGCTTCCGTATCTCTCCCAAAGAATCCAGGTTCCTCCACAATGCCGTGCCATTCTTTAGCGTTTGGATATCACCATACCACCAGTTTCTTTACGCTTATGGTGACAATATCGTCTGTTGGTGGAGAAACGAGAGAATGAGCCTACTGTAGCCTTGCGTATCTCAAATAGCTGGGGGGGTCACTGGAATTTTCCGTCTTCTAATGCCACTGCAAATGCCATATGTTTACTTTTTAAGATTTTTTGCTTCTATTTATTCCTTTTTCCCCCTCCTTCGTAGCGTATATTACGTGTCTTATAAGAAAACTTATTTTCCTCTGTTGGAGGAATCGGTTATCTTTTATTGGTTGTGATGCCGTGGGAAATTCTACATGATGTAATGGCGAGTGAGCATGTCTCGCTGGAACAATTATGACTGGGTAGGGAGATCAATCCTCAGTGGATGTCCTATACTTTCGGCCTTGCGCCACATCGAAGCTACGCTTAGAAAATCAATTTGATCACTTCGTCGTGGTACAATGGCTAGCGAACTTGTTTCACTAGATCAATTACAACTGAATTTTAAGTTCGATCCTCAGTTTGCGCTCCTTGCTTTCACCCGATGCCACATCTAAGGTACGTTTGGAAACTCATTTTAGACACGTCTACATGGTATGCGGGTTAACAAGCTTGTCTCGCTAGATCAATTACAAATTAACTGTAAGTGCGATCATCCCTGGGTGCCCCATACTTTCGGCATTGTGCTACATATAATGTGGCTTCATAATAATACTATTTGTCGTGATACCAACCGCAATCTCTTTTTCCCTCTAAAAACTGTCTTCTAGAATTCATCGATCTGTTAGGGGAACTCTATCGGTCTAGAAATATCATAAATGACTGACGAGTAGGCCAATAATGAAACAAATCTAACCACATCAGACGTATGTAAAGGAGGAATTAAGAGTTCCAGTCTATTTAACCTGTTATTAGGTTATCTCCTGTGCATGTGAAGAAATCATTCATTCATTCCACAGCACATTCCAAACGAATCAACTAATCATCATCACGTGTCGACTGCAGTCGAGATCATGGAGTCCACAACACAATACCAGATACCTGACCCTTCATTGCTGACCCAAAATTCTGACTACCAATGACTGCATCACTTGAGAGGACGTCAGGGAATGATAGTTTTCTGCCCCTGGTCAGGTTTGACGCAAGCTTCTTGAGTAGGAGAGTGAAGATAACCTCATTCTCGGCACAGTGGTAGTGACCAGGAAACTGTGCTCGACGAAGTCGTATGAAAGATGAAACACGGGGGAAACTCCTGTAGATTTGGATTGCATTTAAGTACTCAAATTAATGTTCAACGATAATTTTTCTGCTGCCACTTAATTTAAAGACGATTTGATGTACGTAGAGGCTTATTTTCCGTACAAACAATTATTTTTATTTCATGGGTGACAGAACAGGGGGTATTTATATGATAAAATGAATATAGTGTAAAGATGGGAAAATAGAGATTAGAATTAGTTATACATTTAATATTTGAAAACATAATAGCTAATTAAGTAAAACGGATATTATGGATTCTATATGAAAAATGCGAAATTGGAGCTCAATTTTCCTACGAATTCTGAGATTAAAAAGCCCCAATTCTTGTTTATAGTAATTTACACGGTGTTTACTCATTCCCCCACGAAAATGAGATGTGACACGAGGTCTTTTTAAAGTGGGGACTCGAGCGGGTGCACCCGGGTAGGGACAAAAATTGCCCACAGCGCCCGCAACCGTTGGTTGCGCTGGCCTCGATGCGAGCACCGATCCCTCCCTCTTGTGCAATGGGAGGGCGCGGCCTCGGGTAGCTGTTCCCCAGGACTGGGCACCTCTCAGTATTATTTTCTCAATTGCCCCTCTGACCCTTGACAGAGAAGCCCCTGAGCGCACTCTGCCCAAAGACAGAGACGCAACTGAGAGATGATAAATAATGCGCAAATTACTTGGTATCTACTTGAACCCCCCCCCCCCCCCCCCACTGAGTCAGGTTGTGACAAAAGGTCGGTTTTTAACGTGGGGACTCGAGTGATTTCACCCAGGCCCCTGGTCTTAGCTTGTCCAAGCTGGGCGGAGCTGGTCATAGCTAGACGTAGCCATGATACCACCAGAGCAGGGACGAATCCCTACACCAGGTAAGTATCGAGTGAGGCTCTCAACCAGAAGGCCGATCAAGCGAGCGATCTGCGAACAGATACTACACTTTGATAAGGCCACCCGGTCGAGCAGCCTCAATATAGAGATTTTCTAAGCCCGGCTTAGATGTAGCTCAAGGCCGAAAGTATGGGGCACCCAGTGAGGATCGAACTCACTACTCAGTCGTAATTGAGCTAGCAAGACGAACTTTCTAACCATTACACCACGTCGAGGTGCCCAAATGCGCAAATTACACAGCAAAAGCTCAATATCTGTATTATATATTATCTAGGCAATATCACTCTTCAGGGTTAACTAATTTGCATATTTATTTAAAAAAACTTTATTTCTTTAATTAACTGTCCTTCATTACTGTTCTTTTATTCGAGGATTGTTTTGATTTTCAAATCAAAAATAGTTGTTTAGAAATATCGTCTTATATAGTGCAGAAAAGATTTGGAATTTGCATTTTATTTGACCTTCAACAAGTTGGCATCTATTTGTAAAACTTTACTTAACTATTACAGACGAATTTAAGAATGAAATGTTTATTTAAAATTATTGTTTCAAAGATTTCAAGTAGTGGATATATCTTACTTTGCGAAGCGATAGCGAGCGGGCGAAGTCTGCTAGTATTTGATACATTTCAACCAAAATTGGCATTAATTGTTTGGCCAGTTAATGTCGAATATTTCCTTATAAGGAAACGGATAATATATCATATGCCATCTTCTTTCAATCAAGAATCTAATTTCAATATTTTCAAAGGTGGCCCTGTTTTAATTTTCAATTTTATATTGTTGTAGCATACCTGTATGTTGGTCTGCAGCTGGAGATTCATTGTGGGATTCACTTAACTCACTTCTAGCAGTTGGCTACTTCTTCTACGCGCCGCTGGCGAATCTTATATTTGTTGTTCTTGTCCTAAGTATTATCGTTCATTACCAACCTTCGTTTTGATTATTCTATTGAGGATGGTTCCCTAGGTTACAACATTTACTTTCCTCATTGGTATTATCTTTACCTTTTTAATTGTTCCTGTATTTCCCTTTGCATTTGTTTGACACTTTTTCGCTCATGGGTCGCTTTGCTGACGGCATGATAACAACATTTCTGGTCTATTTTGTTCAATTAAAATACTACATTTGTTAGAAAACATAACTCGTTTAAATCCATTGCTAGTTCAGCTGCCAAGAAAGTTGTTTTGGCTCGATTTGTTTTGTTTTACAGTATATCAACCTCAATAGGTTATTTAATGCCGACAAGATATTTATTGCTGGTAATAATTTATTTCAAAAATGTTTTGCTGGTAATATATTTTCTTTATCAAAAATCTACTGCTGTTAATTTTTTTGTTTTTTCAAAAATGTATTACTGGTAAACATTTTCCCCACCAAATTATTGCTGGTATTAAAACATATTTTTGTACTTTTATAGTGGTGACAAACCACTATAAAAGTACAAAAATATATGTAAATAGTTACTATAAAAGTACAAAAATATATGTAAATAGTTACCACCCTTTTGGGGGGTAACTATTTACACATAGCTGAGTCCCTGTCAGGTGCTACCAACCTTTTTATTAAATAATTGAATATAAAGAAATAAAAAATAAAAAATGTTAAGAAAAATGCTGAAAAAAAGAAAGAAAGAAAGAAAGAAAAAGAAAGAAAGACCAAAACGAGAAAGAATGAAAGAAAGACCGAAACGAGAAAGAATGAAAGAAAAACTGAAACGTGAATGAATAAAAGAACGGCTGAAACGAGAAAGAATGAAAGAAAAACTGAAACGTGAATGAATAAAAGAAAGGCTGAAACGAGAAAGAATGAAAGAAAAACTGAAACGTGAATGAATAAAAGAAAGACTGAAACGAGAAAGAATGAAAGAAAGTCCGAAACGAGAATGAATGAAAGAAAGGGCAAAACGAGAAAGAATGAATACAAGAACGAAAATGTTAGTCGAAGCATGATCAAAAACCTATAATAACAATAAAAAATATTTGTCAAAGCAAAGAGGGAAAAGAAAAAAAATCATAGGACGAAACAAAGAAGCGTAAAGTTAAAGAAAAAGAAACAAGATCTCATTCCTCGCGAGATGTTAAAAAATGTAAACGAGATCTTTAGCACGGAAAGTAGACAAAACCTGTATCCATACTGCTAATGAGTCGAATAAATGCTCGCCCATACTATTTAGGAGAGTCATTGAATTTGCCATGGAATGCGTTTACGAAACGAGAAAAAGCAGTTGAAAAAGGCAGAAGATAAATTTGGAAAGTCAAAAGGAAGAGAAACAGAAAATCGCATCGGCCTCGTTAAATGAACGTAACTTTCGGTTGCATAACATTTTCTTTTAGCAAATTACGTCTGGGAACCTTGACTTAGCAAAAGATGCCAAAGAAATATGTAGTAGAAGAGAATGGGAGAGAGACACGGGGAGAGAAGCAGGCAAGT
>OZ038511.1:80241978-80244478 GCA_964036315.1 Acanthosepion esculentum | reverse complement strand
ATAAATTTTCGTTTTTTAGAAACTTAATAATGTGTAGTTTTACATGTAGGCATAAAGGGCATGGGTTATCCCAGGTCTTACAAGTTCTTGTTCTATTTATTATTTTCCATTTTACTTTTGGTGTTTTATTCGTTTCTTTTAAATACCAAAAATATTTAGATAAGGATATCTGATTTCTCTTTCTAATATTATTGAAGGAGCTTTTGTGTTGTCTCCACCTTATTTTAAATTCATTCTTCGTGGATCCTATATATATCTTTTCAATGTTTGGATTTTCAATGGATGAGATTGTGCATTTGTATATCATAGATTCTATGCGGCATTTATTATCCAACGGGCAATCTTCAAGGTTTCTACGATCGCATAATTTTTCATTATTTTTGTCTAATTTACGGTTGTTATTCATTTGATTTTGGCATGCCAATTTTTCAGGTTTTTATTATCATGTTTATGATTCTTTCTAGATTTTCAATGCATCTGTAATTTCATTTTAAGGTGATTTTATTAAAGATCTTGCTAAGTTTCCTATCAGTAGTAAAGTGGAATCTTTGTCCTAGCTTATTGCTAACGTTTTGGTTGAACGTGGGGGGTATACCTAATGATTTTTCTGTTTTTCTTCTGGTTTGTACTATTATATAATTGATGTTAGCGTTTTTGTATCCGCTATTTTTAGGGCTATGTTTTTAAAATTAATGTGTTTCTGGGATATTTCTTCATTTGCGGAGTTCATGCTGATTAATTTCTCTATTGATGAGGATATATGCTTAATTGTGGATGGAGGATGTTTTGATCTGAGGTGTAAATACAGGGGTTAGTGTTAGGTTCATTAAGTCTAAAGTTATATCAAGGAAGTTTACCCTTTTAAATTTTGTGTTAACTGTTTAGTTTTCTGAATTCACTATGTATTATCTTTCTAATTTTATCTATTTTAAAATTTTCGGCTCTCCTCACTACCATGAGCCCGTCATCCCTTCATAGCCCTATATCCTTAATGTCTAATTCAGAGTGCGCGGTTAGATTGTATAGTATAAATATACCGACAAGGTCAGAAGACTCTGCAGAGTCTAAAGATCCCATGGTAATGTCAATGTTTTTAATCCATTGGTAACCATTATGAATGGGGACATATATTTTTGCATTGAGAATTATGTTCTTTGCTTCTTCTGTTAGGTCTACTATATATTGAAACCTGACATCTGTTAGGTCTACGATATATGCTTATAAAACTCCGTAAATTTCAAAATTAGTTATTCCAAAATACGCTTGAGGATGAAACAGAACTAGGTACTTTACTTTGATTTAATTTCTATAACTGAATTGGAAGTTTTTAAATTTGTTTTTGAAACATGATAATTCCCATGTAGCGATGGAATCATATTTTAAAAAAATATAATTATAATATAGGCTGTACTTGTGTATAGAGTACTGTTTTTAAAAAAAATAAAAACAGAAATACTAAAAATTTCGGATTATTAACCTAACGATTCTTTCTTATTTTCAATATATTTGCATATATATATATATATATATATATATATATATATATATATATATATATATATATATATATATATATATATATATATATAAAGAAGTAAAAGTCAATCAATGATAATTTAACATTTCAGTGAATACCTTGTTGTTATCGCGGCTCGACTTACCGTCCGGTAAATCCTAAATCAAAACCCAAATAATCGACGCAACACACAATAATTCACACTAATTCGACTGGATAGTTCCACTCAATAGTCACTTCAGTCAGTAGCCTGACACCGCTATTTATACACCTGGCGGATAACATATTTTCATTTACTCATTTTCTTCCTATATGACATTTAGATACTTACAATTGTCTTCTCAAAATTAAATGTTAAAATAAAAAAGGTTATAACAATCAAGACAATTAACTCAAAGAAGTTCCCTTAGCATCTACCACGCCCTCGAGCTGATTCCGAAATCTGGCGCATGTGGCCTTCACTGTGTTCCTAGGGAGAGCCTCAAACGCCTCCTTAACCCTGTCGATAAGTTGGGCCTTGGTGTTAAAAGCACTGTGGTTGATGTCTTTTTCGACCGCATCCCATATCTAACAATCCGCTCGATTAAATCAGTAGAGTTAGGTGGAGGGGGCATACGGTGGGGCGGTTGAAGTCGTACAAATTATCTAGCAAGCACATTTGAATCTTCATGAGGATATAGCAGGGAGCTAAATCTTGCTACCACAGACATGGTCTTCCAGCAGCCACCGTCTCCAATCAAGGCTTGACCACGGTGTTTAGCAACTCCGCATAGCCATCCGAAATGAGCCTGAGACTCTTTTCTTTCTGAAGACACACCCAAATCCTATCACAGTTTGGTGAAACTTGACACGCGGGACGTCATATAGACTCCTTCACCTCGGCCTTATCTATACAAGGATCAGATTTTACCAAAAATGGAGTATTGCTGCCAGGTTTGGATTGGGGCTTCACAATCCTCGCTTACCAGCCTACTTACAAGTCAA
>OZ038511.1:80179478-80239478 GCA_964036315.1 Acanthosepion esculentum | reverse complement strand
TTTAGATAGATAGATAGATAGATAGATAAATACCGACTGAGATAGATAGATAGAGACTGCGATAGATAGATAGATAGATAGGTACCGACTGAGATAGATAGATAGATAGATAGATAGATAGATAGATAGATAGATACCGACTGTGAAATATAGATAGATAGATACCGCCTTAGATAGATAGGTAGATAGATAGATACCGACTTAGATAGATAGATAGATAGATAGATAGATAGATAGATAGATAGGTACCGACTGAGATAGATAGATACCGACTGTGAAATATAGATAGATAGATACCGCCTTAGATAGATAGATAGATAGATAGATAGATAGATAGATAGATAGATAGATAGATAGATACCGACTGAAATAGATAGATAGATAGATAGATAGATAGATAGATAGATAGATAGATAGATAGAAGTAAATTAATTAGTAAATAGATCGGACCATCGGTAAAGATCGAACGATAAAGAATAACTCTTAGCATCATCTTCGTAATCGAAAGTGAAAGTAATGCGCGCTTAATGATTTTAACTCGAAAGTAGGTTAATAGATGTCGACTTCTTCGTGTCAGGAAACATTCTAACCCAAATTGTTTTTTCTTCCTTTTTCAAACAATGAAAAGTACTTAGTGAATGGAATGCCATGTTAAATACAAAAGATAAGGAATGAAAACTCCGAGGAAAATGAATATAAATTAAAAATCACAAGATGATTATTTGTATATGAGCGAGAGAAAAAAATAGAAAAAAGAAAAGAAAAAAAATGGTCGGTAATAATTCGTCATTTCAAGGCAGCCTCATCAGCAAAAAAAAAAACAAAAAAAATAGAGAACTCAGTGAGGCTCGAACTTAGAACTCTATTGTAATGGCCAACCAGATTAGCTCGTTAATCATAACAAATGCCAAAACGCCAAATAAATGTATTGAATCGTTTATCTTTTATTTACTCTTGCGTGCAAGATTTTTCATTGCCTCGATTGTCTTACTTTAGATTGTACTCATTTACATAGATCGTATATTTCTCTTCTTCCACGATCTGTCGTCCCCTCGCCCTTAGTAAAGTTTGTTATTTCTGCTATCTCTCCTAATCCCAGATCTATCAACCAGTTATATAAGCTCGTTAGGTAACTTCTTCTTCTTCTTCTTCTTCTTCTTCTTCTTCTTCTTCTTCTTCTTCTTCTTCTTCTTCTTGTCTTTGTCTTTCTCTTCTTCTTCTTCTTCTTCTTCTTCTCTCTTCTTCTTCTTCTCCTTCTTCTTCGTCGTCGTTGTCGTCTCTTTTCTTTCTCTCCTCCTCCTCCTCCTCCCTCCTCCTCTCCTTCTTCTTCTTCTTCTTCTTTCTCTTTCTCTTCTTCTTCTTCTTCTTCTTCTTCTTCTTCTTCTCTTTTTCTATGTACCGTGCCCTTCATATAGTCTCTTGTTTCACTTTCTTGATGTTTCTCTAATATACTATTCCTGGCAATATATACTGGTGATAAAGTAAATTCCACCTTTGCTTGTTGTTTTGCTTTGTATCGATTAGTGTACTGTGAGGGATGTGCGGCTGCAAGGTTGGAATCTCCAGGGATCAACCAGCCCCATTTTTTTGTCCGACGACAGAAACCCAACGGAGAGATAAATTGTAATTAGTCTATTCGAAGGCAGATACTACATTTTGATTCCAGCCTGATGGTCAGGAGTGTCGGAAAGCTCAACTCGAGTCGGACTCGTTGCAATATTTATTCTCATTATTTGCAAGAAATATGGCTGAATGGGATGGGAAAGGCTGCTCTTCATCTACCCTACATTTAACTAGAACTGAGTGCTTCGTCTATTAATATCGAATGTTTCCTTATAAGGAAACTGGCAAACATTACCATCAACAGTGAACTGCATCATTTGCTATTGTACTGCAGTTTGGGATTTCGGTAAGGCATTCTTCAGAAAGAACTCGTACACGAGTCGTGAAGTTCGAAATGTTTATTCGCAAATCTGTTATGCAAAATCTTATTCGAAAAATGGAAAAAAAAAGACATTACACTGACAGGCTTTGCTGTGGGTTTTATTTAAATAAACACTGTTTTTTATAACCTTATGTACATGTTTAGGACATGAAAATATTTTTTAATAATTTCACCCCAATCAAGGCGATAATGTCACCAAGACGCAATGGAGCTACTGGGAGTGAAAGAGAATGAGAAGTCTTTAGAAGAAATCAGAATGCAAATCTTAAAACAGGAAACAAGGGATAAACCGCTACTTCTGTTCAAAAAACGAGGAAGGATTGTGAACGGGTCGATAGGAATTGTGACAAAATGCCATCACTCAGCATTTCATATTTCATTTTGTTGTGTGTTGAATTGTAAATTGTCCTTCTTATCTAAAGAACATATACTTCTTCTAGAGATGTAATCATGACTCTCCACGACTTCCTATATTTTGCAGCTCTCAGTAAGTCGAATATTATGCGTGTTGTAAAAATAATATTTTACACGCAAGAAAACGATGTTTGATTTTATTCATGCAGATACGTTTATTTGTCGTAAACCGCTAGTCGCCTCGTTTAGTGGCATATCAACTCCTCATGGGTCATTTAATGCTAAAATGCTAAATGGGTCATTTAATGCTATTACTAATTTCATTTACAAAAATGCACTGCTAATTTTTTTTTACCAAAAATGTATTGTTGGTATTTTTTTTTTTTTGCTATGAAAATGTATTTCTGGTATTTTTTCTATATTTTCGTTTTGTCCCCAGTTTAGGGCTTAACCATTTGCCCATTGCTAGTTTTTGTACTTTTATAGTGTTTTGACACCAGTTTCCTCATAGCTGGTTTCGCTGGTCAAGGTGGACCTGGGAACAACAGCAATTAAGAGATGACTCTGCGTTCCTGAAAACCACCCAGTTAGAGGTCTTGTTGCCTGACGTAGTTTATCGTCATGCCCTGGACGCCCGAACGCAACGAACAAAAAGTACAGGCGAATAAAATAATTGAAAATAATGGAAAGATTTGGTTTTTCGAATTACTCTCAGATTCTCTTTTTAAAATTATCTGTTAGACATGGATTATATCTCTCCTTATAAACATATTTGTGCATGTAAGTGCTCGCGGATGCCTCTACCTTACTGAGACCTGCACTCTCTCTCTCTCTCTCTCTCTCTCTCTCTCTCTCTCTCTCTCTCTCACACACACACACACACACACACACACACACACACACACACACACACACATATATATATATATATATATATATATATATATATATATATATATTCAGTTATTGACTTTTACCAATGCACCCGGTTTTCTTATCGAAGGATCAACATAATCAGTATTCTATATACATGTTATACAGCTATATCGCCATTATCATAAAGTTAATAAGATTACACCCGTTCCAGCCCGGCATATCTTTTCCCGCCACATCAGATAAGCTCCCGCTGATACAGGCGAACAAACAACTTTATAGACGCGGCATCGAAGCAAGACTCGAAACACAGACGCGTCTTAGGTTGCCATGGTTATGTATCAACTTAATCCGCGGTTTTAAATCCGAATGATTCGGCTGAAACTGACGGACGCATCGCGATGTAGATTAGCATTAGCCTTTTTTTGTCTATATTATCTCCTGTTTGCATTGAATCGCTTTTTTCTCTTCGCTTTTTCTTTCTTTCTCTCTTTCTTTCTTTCTTTCTTTCTTTCTTTCTTTCTTTCTTTCTTTCTTTCTTTCTTTCCCTCTCTATTTATTTGTAATTTTCTTCGTTGCCGTTGGATTTTGTCTACTTACATTGTACTATTTCTTTCTTTCTTTTCGTTTTTCCTTCACTATTTTTTCTTCTTTCCTTTTCTTTATTTTCATTCTTGACCTTTCCTCTCTTTATTTACTTTCTTTCTTTCTCACTTTTTTACCCTTCAATTTTCAATTTCTTATGTTTGTTTTCGTTTCTTTGTTGACTGCTTTATTCGTTTCTTTCTTTCTTCTATTATCCTATCACTTTGTCTGCCTTTCTTTCTTTCTTTCTTTCTTTCTTTCTAAATTCCCGATATATCTTTATGTTTTTCTTCCTTGTTTAGACATCTCTCCTCTCTTTGTTTGTTTGTTTCTTTCTTTCTTTCTTTCAACCTTCCCTTTTTTCCGTATCTCTTTTCTTTTTAACTTTCTTTTTTATTTATTTCTGTTTCTTTGTTTGTTTCTTTCTTTCTTTCAATTTCTTTTTTCTTTCTTACTTCTTTAACTTTCTTTCTTTCTTTCTTTCTTTCTACATCCTTTACCTTTATGGTTTTCTTCCTTTGTTTTTACTCCTCTCTCTATTTTCTGCTAATTTTTCTTTCTTTCTTTCTTTCTTTCTTTCTTTCTTTCTTTCTTTCTTTCTTTCTTTCTTTCTTTCTTTCTTTCAACCCTTACTTACCTTTATGGTTTTCTTCCTTTGTTTTTACTCCTCTCTCTATTTTCTGCTAATTTTTCTTTCTTTCGTTCTTTCTTTCTTTCTTTCTTTCTTTCTTTCTTTCTTTCTTTCTTTCTTTCTTTCTTTCTTTCTTTCAACCCTTACTTACATTTATGGTTTTCTTCCTTTGTTTTTACTCCTCTCTCTTTTTTCTGCTAATTTTTCCTTCTTTCTTTCTTTCTTTCTTTCTTTCTTTCTTTCTTCTTGCGTAATTTTTCTTGCTTACTTTATCTTTTTCTGTCTTTCTTTCTTTCTTTCTTTCTTTCTGTCTTTCTTTCTTTCTTCTTTTTTTTTTCTTTCTTGCACTTTCTAGTTACACTTTTCCTCTCCTTCTCTTCCATTCCCCTTCCCCACCACACATTCTTTCGACTCGCTTTATGTCGTCGTCCTCCTTATTTCGCTTCTCTTACGTAATTCCTGGCTAAATTCCTGGGCTGCGGAATTATCATTATTTACATTACTTACATTTGCACTCATATCCACATCTTTGTTTCTACGAACCCAACAATTCGGCCGTCGTGCGCTCAGGCCGTCTTCCTTTGTTTGTCAATTCGTGTAACCTCCAGGAAATTTCGAAACAAACGTTTATTTAATCTACGATTGTAAATGACGATCATTCTCGTTTCCATGGATATATCATTATTTTTTTTTCATTTTTAATAATGCTCTTTCCGTTTTCAATTAGTCTGAATCTGTATTAACCGGCCAAGGATTGAACTCACAATCATTAGGTTACCAAATCCATGAAATTGAATGACTAAATGTATAAATTCATATTTCTTATTCGGAATTTGATTTCAGAATTCCGGCTTCCTTCATATAGCAAAAGATAAATTCTGAAATTTAGGATGATCTTATTCCATTTAAAAAATAAAGCCTGTAAAAAGGAATATTTTAAATTAATATACGACCAAAAAATAAAATGCTTTTGAGAAAAATCTTTAATGGTTTCACTATAAAAAAATCAACAAAAATGTAATGAAATTCCACAGACAAAAATACGATTAATGTTACCTCATCTCATTGCGTGGTTACGAACTATAAACATAAATTGAACTTGAAATAATGTGTAATTTTTTGTAAAATATTTGGATATGATATAATGAATAATTTGCAGTGAAAAAAACAATTTTAGTTTTTTGTTGAATCCGACAATCCTCCGCTGAATGCATCATATATATATATATATATATATATATATATATATATATATACATATACATATACATATATATATATATATATATATATATATATATATATATATATATAATCCTTGTGAGTCTGGAACTACCTACCTGGGTTTCACCTAAATGGATCACCCTGAAGATTTAGGATTTTAGGATTTTTTATCCATCTAGGATTTTTATACTCGGCTCTACTTAGCGTATTAAGAACTTTACATTTTTTCGTATTAACTCGATTTTTTGGGGACTAGAAATTACGGCACTGGACGGTTTTTTCGGCCTGCTCGGATGTTTTTAGTCCTTTCATTTTTCTTTTAATTTTTTTTTTTCACAGATACCTACTAGTCTTAATATATTTTTATTTGCAAATTGTGTTGTGTTATCGTTTTTTTTTCCTAAAACAGTGTAGTTATTAACATAATATATATATATATATATATATATATATATATATATATATATATATATATATATATATATATATATATATATATGAATGATCTTCATAGGAGTGGAGCTGACACAAAACGATTTTTACTTGTTCTTTTTTCGAGTTGAATAACTCAAAGGTTTTTTCAATAATTCTTGCGACAAACAGAATCAAGGAGACTAAATGTCATATTTGAATACCTTGAAAACGAAAGTCAATTAGTTCAGTGTTTTTTTTTCTGTGTTTTTTTTTTAGATATTAAACATTTTTGTCGATGGGCAATTATACTGTTACACGATTTGGACAATTTTGTTGTGACTCCCGATATATATATATATATATATATATATATATATATATATATATATATATATATATATATATATATATATATGAGGAATGAACGTCTTCCCTTTAAGACTAATACCTACCATCCTCCCATTACCACTCTCTCGTGTTTTTCGCTTGACTGAAACATTGAAATGGATACAATCTGTATTAGTTTTACGACGTTTTTTTTGTACCATTCGCAGTTAAATTTCTATTTCCGACACGAATCCGTTCTATACCTTGGTTGAATAAGACTGACGAATTTTATTTTTTCGTCGGCTGAATAAGTTTATTCTTCATATGAGGTGATTTTGGATTTTGACGGGTATTATTTTCTGGTCTGAAATAATAAATACATTCAGCTCTTTTTGTGGATCAGTTTTAATATTTTATATTACTAGGATCCACTTGGATTGCAAACGAACGCATTTATTACCTTTACTATATATATATATATATATATATATATATATATATATATATATATATATATATATATATATATATGTGTGTGTGTGAAAATTTCTCAAATTTAACTTTTAGAGAAGACAATATTTGTAAATAAATGACAATAATAACCAAAATTACAGACATAAATTTGGTTTACCAATGGGATCTCCTCTCAGCGGCGTTCTTGCTTGTTTATTTTTAGAATTTCTGGAAAGTGACTCATTCAAAAATATTCTCCCTACAAACTCTTCATATTTCATATACATAGACGACTCATTATTAATATTTCCCCAAAACACCAATTTAACCGATCTTCTCTCCAAACTTAACAACGTTGAACCTACTATAAACTTCACTTTCGAAACTGAAACCAATTACACTCTTCCTTTCCTGGACGTTTTGTTACATAGAAATAATAACGAACTTAATTTTGACGTTTACAGAAAAGCCACAAACAAAAATGATCTGATCAGTTTCTACTGAGATCACTCTTCAAAAATTAAATCTGGAATCATTATAGGTTTCTATCTAAGAGCATTAAGAATCTGTAGTCCCCAATATTTACTTAAAGAAGAAACATACATAGAAAATACATTCAAAAACCTACAATACCCATATCATTTCATCCATAACGCAAGAAGAAAGGCATACAAAATACACAATCGAAACAAAACTAATAACATATTCCGCAATAGTAAATTACATGAAAACAGATGCATAATACTACCAACCAACTCAGTTACGTCTAATATCCAGAATAACCTAACCTATCTAAATAATGTTAAAATAGTCACAAACACCTCGAAAACAATTATAGATATAATAAGATCTCCAAAAACAATAGCATTAACATTTCTGAAGCAGGCATTTATACAATAAATTGCCAAAACTGTTCCTCCCAATATATTGGAGAAACAAGCAGAAACATAAAAAAACGTATCAATGAACACAAAAGAGACATTAGAATAAACAACTTAAATAATGCCTTAGTAATACATAGGAATAAATTTAACCATAATTTTGATTTTAAAAACTCTATACTTATAAAAAAAGAAAATAACTCACTCAGAAGGAAAATCCTAGAGAGTGCCGCAATCGACCAATACCCAAATATTAATCTACGCCCAGGTTTTTTCCCTATTTCACCTTTTCTAACAAAATTACTGCTCTCACAAACAAATGTACACAAAAACATATTAAAATCAAAAGAAAATGGTTGAATCCATCAACAAAGATTAATGAAATATTCTCCACACGTGACATTAACTGACGTCATTTTCAGTTAAAAATACGAAAATAGCGTTTCCTACATTCCCGTTGCTAAGAACACTCTGTTTTTTGTTTTTATTAATTTTCTTTGTTTGATTAAATTCATTTCGTAACTTGCTTTGAAAAAGTCCGCATTAGGACGAAACGCGTCAGCAATTACTGTTTTCTTATTGTCATTTATTTACAAATATATATATATATATATATATATATATATATATATATATATATATATATATATATATATATACTTCCATGGTAATTGCTCCGATGAGCTGCTATCGCTGGTTCCCAGGCTCCATGAATTCAAGCGCCGTACGAGGCTGGCATCCCGTTCCCACCCTTTCACTGTTGAATCTGTTAAATGTAGACGTCCCTTCTACTCCAATAGCTTCATATCTCGCACCTCACGCCTGTGGAACTCCCTTCCCTATTCCTGTTTCCCTGACAACTATAATCTCCAACTATTCAAATGTAACGTCAATCGACATCTCTAGTTGAATTGATCTATCCACTATCCTTCTCCACATCCTTTCCTCTATCACTCCTATCTGCTCTTGCTCCAAATCCTCTGTAACCCCTTGCGTGCTAGTGGCTTCCAACCTTGCCTGGGGTCAAAAGATTATATATATATATATATATATATATATATATATATATATATATATATATATATATAAATTCCCAAGAGGATAGAATCCAGGTAGAACGCAATGTCCAGGACAGAGTAAGAATATAATATAAAAGGTTCAAACACTAATATTCCATAGTTTTATAATTTATTACATTGGAATCGTAATCAAACATTAGTTTTTGAACCTTTTATATTATATATATATATATATATATATATATATATATATATATATATATATATAGATGAGAACGAATAGATTACACTGCCATTTAATTTATATTAAAACCAAAAATATTATTTTAGTCATTTATATCAGTCAAAACATCATTTTTATCAAGTAAAGAAAATTTGTAGCCATTTGTATCAGTCTTTAAGTTAATGTGCGGCTGCTGTTAGATCTCAAATCTTTGCCATGACACATTTATAAGATAGTCATTTCTAGTTTTTTCTTTTTTGATTAGTTTGAATTTAACGTAGGTTTTATTCGATTGTTTGATCAGGTAAAGCCCTGTAGCCATTATTTTTATTTTTATTTTTTTTCAAAAAAAAAATATGTTATTTACTTTAGAAACCAAATTAATCATTCACTCACCAGTATTTTATAACTGTCTTAGCAGACGCATCGTTATGTTTTGAAACATGACTGCAATTGTGTAGCGATCCTTACATGTTTTTGTTGTAATAACCTAAAATAAATAATACATACATATATTTTTAGTCAATCTAAACAAAGTTACATTTCAAACTAGTCACAACACATTACATTGCATCTAAACATATGGTTCTGTTGTTAGTATTTCGGTCTGTCACGTGGTACGACGTCATAGAACCGCATCATGAATTTACGACCTGCGTCAGTTATTCCGCGACCGTTATCGTCGGATATGAATCTTCTATGTCAACAGAATATCATCTTTGACGGTGAATATCTTTGTTTAAATGTCTACATAGCAACTCTGAAGATGGCCCCTGTGTGCCGAAAGCATAGATCAAGCAACAGCTTAATAAAACTATATCCAAATTTTGGACAATTTTTGTCTTTATTTTCGCCCGAAATCAAAGCAAATATATGGCGTTTAGAACGCATAACAGATATTCATTGTCTTTTATATTTAACAATATATATATATATATATATATATATATATATATATATATATATATATATATATATATATATATATATATATGTCCTCGCTTATTTTCTTAAAGAACCCTCTTGAGGGAGGGTCAACTCATTCGGGTATCCTTTCTTCATCCATCCTTACCAATTTACTGATTTCCCAAGTCTTTATTTATTCAGCCTAATCCTTTTACACGTGACCTTGATACGTTTTTACCCCGCTTCGTCGTTTCGAATATTTGTAAAATGTTGACCGCTTTTTTTCTGGCTGCTTCGATTTTTTTCTTGTTCCCTTATTTTTCTACATTCGTTCATTTCTTTTTGTATTACTGCTCCCTTTTTACATTTTTCAAGTTTATTTTCTTTCCCTAAACTATTTCATTCTTTACCTTATATATGTTTTTAAAAAAAAACATTAATTTATTGTCCTTCTAAACTTTTTCTCTATTTTCTTTTCTTTTACACGTTTCATTATTCTTCTTTGTCCATTCATTCTTTTAACTTTTTCATTTTTCCTTTCTTTCTTTCTTTCTTTCTTTCTTTCTGTTTATTTCCACGTTTTTCTTTTTCATTTTCTTCATTCATTTCTGTGTCCCTTTTACTTTTTTCTTTCTTTCATTCTTCATTTTCTTTCTTTTCCATTTTTACCCATTCCTTTTCTTTCTTTCTTTCTTTCTTTTCTTTTATCCCTTTTTTCTTTCATTCCATTTCTTTCTTTTCATTTTTGTTTTTATCTTTCTTTTCTTTCGTTTCTATCTTTTCAGTCTCTTTGTTTCAATTTCTTTCTTTCTTTCATTCTTTCGTTCATTTCTAACATTTTCTTTCTTTTTCATCTTTTGTCTCCTTTCCTTTCCCACTTCTTCTTGCTTTCATTCTTCCATTCATTCATTGTTTCTTTTTACATTTTTCTTTCCTTTTTCATTCTCATTTTTACTTTCTTTCAATCTTCATTTTTCTTCCTTCTTTATTTTCCTTCTTAATTTGCTTTCCTTATTTTCCTTCTTAATTTTCCTTCTTATTTTCCTTCTTTATTTGCTTTCTTCATTTTCCTTGTTTATTTCAATTATTTATTTTCTTTATTTATTTTCCTTCTTCATTTGCATTTTTTATTTTCCTTCTTTAAAGTCCTTTTCATTTTCCTTCTTTATTTTCCTTTTTCCATTATTTTCATTTCTGTATTTCTTTTCCTTCTTTTCTTTCTTCCTTTTTTCTTTCTTTCTGTTTCTTTCTTTCTTTTTCTTTCTTTCATTCTTTCTTTCTTTTTTTTTCTTTCATTCTTGCTTTCATTCTTTCTCTCTTTCTTTATCTTTCTTTCATTCGTTCTTTCTTTTTCTTTCTTTCATTCTTTCTTTCTTTTTCTTTCTTTCTTTCATTCTTTCTTTCTTTATTTCTTTTTCATTCTTTCTTTCTTTTTCTTTCTTTTTCATTCTTTCTTTCTTTTTCTTTCTTTCTTTTTCTTTCTTTCATTCTTTCTTTCTTTTTCTTTCTTTCTTTCTTTCTTTTTATTTCTTTCTTTCTTTCTTTCTTTTCTTTCTATCTTTCTTTCTCTTTCTTTCTTTCTTTTTCTATCTTTCTTTTTCTTTCTTTCTTTCTTTTTCTTTCTTTCTTTTTCTTTCTTTCTTTCTTTCTTACTTATAATTATTATATTATATTAATTATATCTCTATCATATTGCTCGTCAGCTTTATGGTCGTCTGCCGTTGAGTTTAACTTCCCAACTCATTTTGGCATTTTGAGACTCCGACCTTTTTTTTTTAAATACTTATTTTTCGGTTTGTCCTTTTTTCTTTGCTTTCTTTTCTTTATTGTTTTTACTTCAGATATTGTTTTAATAATCTTTTAATAAATCTCCACTAAGTTATGTTTCCTCAGATACATTATCCCTCGTCCATGTTTTGATCTCCCTCTCCGTACTGGCAAATATTTATCAATCTCGCCTTTTTAAATTTTTTTTTCTTTCTTTTGATATTAATTTCGAAATTTGTTTCCTTTTAGTTTCTTTTTGACCCAGTTCATCATTTCATTTGATATCATTGTTTGTTCTTTATTATTTTTCAAATGTTATACACTTCGCCACCCTCGGATTGTCTTCTTGTGATTTCACTTTACATCATATTCTCTCTTTATCTTTTCATTCATTTCATTCATTTCAACAGCAACATTGTTTCTTCTACTCTTTCACGGGGAACGGTTCTCGAATGCCTAAATTTTTAACCTTTTCAGCACTTTTTTCAAGAATTCCTGCTTTCCTCTATAACTCATCATTTCTTTTCTTCTTCAATCTCCGCTTCTTTCTTTCTCGTTTTCCTTCCTTCCTTTCTTTCTTTCTTTCTTTCTTCTTATTCCATTCGCTTTTTCTTTCATTTTTTCTTTTCTTTTCTCTACTATTTTCTTTCTTCCTTTCTTTCTTCCTTTTTCCTTTCTTCCTATCTTTACTCTCGACTTCTCGCTTATTTTTCTTTTCTTTCTTTGTTAGTTTTCCTTTTCTATTTTCCTTTCCTTTTTTCTTTTACTTCAACTTTCTCTTGTCTCTTTCTCATTTTGTCTGTTTTTATATTTTTGCCTAATTTTATGTTGTTTTATTTTTTATATTTTCTTTCTTTTGCTTTACTCCACTCCTTCTTTCTTTTTCTTTCTTTCTTTTTTCTTCCATTCTTTTCATTTGCTTCCCTCCTCTGTTTCATTCTTTTTTTATTTTTCTTATGCTTTACTCTTCACCGCCATTCAGTTTATTCACTTTTTTATTTATATTTTTCTTCCTTTCTTTCCTTTCTCTTTCCTCTTCCGCTTCTTTCTTTCTTTCTTTCTTTCTTTCTATTTACCGTATTACTTTTCCTTTCTTGCTTTCTTGCCTTTCTTTCTCTCTTGCCTTCTTTTGTTTTTTCTTTCTTCACTTTTTCTGTTTGTATTTTTCTCCTTTTTCTTTCTTTCTATTTACTTTTATATTTCTACTTTCCTATTTTGGTCCTTCCTCGTTATCTTTCTTTCTTTCTTTCTTTCTTTGTGCTTTCTTCCTTTGCTTTGTTTTCTTTCTATCGTTCTTTTTCTTTTCTTTCTTTTCTTTTTCTTTCTTTCTTTTTCCTTTCAGTTTCTTTATTTCTTTTATCTTTCTTCCTTTGTTTTCATTTCTTTCTTTCGTTCTTTTTCGTTTCTGTCTTTTATGTTTCTTTCTCTTTTTTTCTTTCTTTCTGTCTTTTATTTCCCTTAATGATTTGCCCCTCCTTCTTTGTTCCGTTCCCCCTAATTTCTGTTGGCATTTCTTTCATTCCTTCATTCTTTCTTTCTTTAACTTCTTTCATATCCACTTTCTCTTCACCATTTGTCCACTGCTGATATCCTGCATTCGTTGAATCTTTTTTCATTATTTCTCACACATTGCGTCGTCCATCTTTTCGTCATTCTTATTCATTATCTGTTCCAGTTCGAACGATTCTTCACTTCTTCAAATTTCCTCAAATCGTCGCTTCTGTCGCTTCTTTCTTCAGCTTCGTCTTTCAATCTTTGCACCATTTCTTCTTATTTTTTTTGGCGCACTAACTAACCGACTTCCCTTCATAATGTCATGTCGACCTCACCCCCCTCCCAGCGTCCTTGTCGCTTGTCACAAAAGGACGGATAAGTTGCTAAGTAAAGAACTTAGGCAGCTCTGCCGCCATCTTGCTTAGTTTGACGGCCATCTTGCTTAGATTGCCTGAGTACAACATTGAGAATACGATGACATTACCATGAGAAGGCGAATGGGAAGTGAGTATAGAAAGCAGATGGGGGTGTTGTGGTGATTGGGAAAGGAGTGGGAGGGTAAGTGACATAACGGTCATAGAGACCTGCCGGGTGGAATGATCCAGAAAGCCTGACAGGCAGAAGTAAAAAAAAAAAAAGAAATGAAATAGTAACAGATAAAAAAGAAAAGAAAAACTACAATGACATAGATAGACAGATAAGAAAGATTTATATATATATATATATATATATATATATATATATATATATATATATATATATATATATATACGAGGTGAGGGTGCTGAAAAGTCAGCGTCCCAACCAAGAAGCACTTCCTTCCAAAATCATGATGTTTTGGAAGTTTATTAATATTTTGGGAAATGGGACATAATATTTCGACCCATCCTCGAAGCATACACTCACTCACTCACTCACGCGCGTGCGCGCGAACACACACACACACACACACACATATATATATATATATATGAAATAACAATATATAATTTTGTATAATTTTATATATCAACAAACAGTATTTTAAAAAAATACTAAGTGATGAAACGCGTCACACAAAAAAAAAACTATTTTGTCATATATATAAATATATATATATATATATATTTATACATATATGCATACATACATATATATATATATTTTGTCATATATATAAATAAATATATATTATTTAGACATATATATATATATATATATATATATATATATATATATATATATATATATATATGCACATTTCATTAAAAACGACTGACAAGGTGCTTCTATTTACTTTTTTTATATAATTTCTCGTGCGATCTAATAAAGTTTTTCTTTTCAGATGATAAATTATATAAAAACTGTCCGAATGTTCTTTTTTTCCGAGCGCTTTCGGCTATACATTTAGTCATTTTCAAGGATTATATTTCAACTGTTAGAATTAGAAATAGTTTGTTATATGTATGTTTTATATAATGATTCATTTTTTTGTTTCAAAACACGGTCAATATATTATGTCCATGTTCAAAGTTAATATTATTAAGTGTTGGTTTGTTTGTTTTTATTAATAAGGCTTCCATTATTTTTAGCCTTTTTTTGCATGTGGATGATGCTATTATATTAGGTTGGTGCAAAAATAATGTCGTTTTTTGACGTTCAACTTCATGTGAGAAAACGACATTATTTTTGCACCAACCTAATATTAGTGTTGTCGACATGGTCATAATATCTTGACCGTGTTTATGATTTCTTCTTTTTCTCCTTCTTCTTCATATATAATATCTTCGTCTTCTTCATCTGCTTCTTCCACTCATGTGATATCTTCTTTTTCTTCTTCTCCTCCTTCATATATAATATCTTCGTCTTCTTCATCTGCTTCTTCCACTCATGTGATATCTTCTTTTTCTCCTTCTCCTTCTTCATATATACATATATAATATCTTCGTCTTCTTCATCTGCTTCTTCCACTCATGTGATATCTTCTTTTTCTTCTTCTCCTCCTTCATATATAATATCTTCGTCTTCTTCATCTGCTTCTTCCACTCATGTGATATCTTCTTTTTCTCCTTCTCCTCCTTCATATATAATATCTTCGTCTTCTTCATCTGCTTCTTCCACTCATGTGATATCTTCTTTTTCTTCTTCTCCTTCTTCATATATAATATCTTCGTCTTCTTCATCTGCTTCTTCCACTCATGTGATATCTTCTTTTTCTTCTTCTCCTTCTTCATATATAATATCTTCGTCTTCTTCATCTGCTTCTTCCACTCATGTGATATCTTCTTTTTCTTCTTCTCCTCCTTCATATATAATATCTTCGTCTTCTTCATCTGCTTCTTCCACTCATGTGATATCTTCTTTTTCTCCTTCTCCTTCTTCATATATAATATCTTCGTCTTCTTCATCTGCTTCTTCCACTCATGTGATATCTTCTTTTTCTTCTTCTCCTCCTTCATATATAATATCTTCGTCTTCTTCATCTGCTTCTTCCACTCATGTGATATCTTCTTTTTCTCCTTCTCCTTCTTCATATATAATATCTTCGTCTTCTTCATCTGCTTCTTCCACTCATGTGATATCTTCTTTTTCTCCTTCTCATACGATTTCTTCTTCTTCTTCTTCTTCTTCTTCTTCTTCTTCTTCTTCTTCTTCTTCTTCTTCTAACGCATATGATTTCTTCTTTTTCTTTCACTCATATGATTTATTTTTCTTCTTGCCTTTTTCTTATACGTTTTCTTCTTCTACTCATATGATCTCTTTTTGTCTTTCTTCTTTTCATTCTTATGATTTCTTCTTCTTTCACGCATATGATCTCTTCTTCTTAATTTCTTTCAGCAGGAAAAGGATGAGACCTTGCCGCCAATCTAGTACTGCGCTTAAATCCATAAAGTCTAGGTACCATGGAGGAAAGTTCAGCAGAACAATTACCATCAATGTAATTAAGTTAAGGCGGTAAGAAAGCGAATGAAGTTGGAATGCCAGATCAGGACTAATGATATTGCAGATACTTCTTTGTATTTTATCTGAAATCCGTAAATATATAGCATAATGAACAAATCTTCTTCTTCTTCTTCTTCTTCTTCTTCTTCTTCTTCTTCTTCTTCTTCTTCTTCTTCTTCTTCCACGCATATGATCGTTTTTTGTCTTTTCTTTCATTTCTTCTTCTTCTTCTTCCACGTATATGATCTGTTCTTAATTTCTTTCAGCTGTAAAGTGATGAGACCTTGCTGCCAATCTAGTACTGCGTTTAAATTCATAAAGTCTAGGTACCATAGAGGAAAGCTCATCAGAACAATTTCCATGAAATTATTTATAGAAAAGACACGGGGAAGCTTCATTACGGCTGTGGGAAGGTTACTGGAGCCGAGATGCCAGGTTAAGAACTATAACATTACAGATTCGTTTTCGTATTTTATTAAAAATCTCTAAATATATAGCGGGGAGAGTAAACCAGATGTGACAGTCATATTCAATACGGGGACTAATGGTACGTTTATAAGTGTGTATTCTGGCCCGAAAAAATTGTCTAGCATGACATATTGGACAAATCTTCCTAGCAGCAAGCTTAGCAATTGATTCAATTTAATCTTTCTACTTTATCTCATTGCCCGAGAAGACGTAATATGTCATTCTTTTGGGGGTTAGCATCAGTCATGCTTATAGAAGGCAAAAAAAGTTTTTAAACGACTAAAAGTGTGTAGCTTCTTTTTTTGTGGGGTTGGGGTGTTAAAATTAAGAAAACCATTCTTAACCGAGGTAAATGTCGATTTGACGTTATCGAATCGATCGAACTTTTCATCAAGACAGGACTAAATACCAATGGCATCAGGGTGGTCGGTGACGAAAACTAGAAACAATGAAGGTCCAAAGAGAGAGCCCTGAGGAACACCTTGTCTATTCAAGAGTAAAACATCTCATTGTATACTTGCGAGTTAGATATTGTTGAATGTTAATGTGTAGTTCACCCACAAATGAATTCCTTAAAGATAGAGAATGAAAAGTTGCATTTCCACCTTATTATGAATTTCGGGAAGGAGTCATCGTCGGAAATGCGACAAAAATATTCTGAAGGTTTATTTGCATCGCGCTGCATCTCTTTGGACGGTCAAAAATGGTTTGGCAGATCTGCGTCACAATGACTTTAACCTAGATTATCATGTACGCCCAAAGCGGACTTCCAACATCGATAAAGGGGTTCTGCTTGCAATCGATGAGAATAAACCGATGATTTCGACGGAAGAAATTTCTAAGTGTTTGAAAATCGATATCTCTCGCCATTTGAAAGCACTTGCGTTCAAGAAAATACGACCGAATTCGCAGATCGAAAACAGTATCGTTATCCACCAAGGCTCAATATTTATAAAAGAGACATTGCAGAAGCTTGAATGATTGACTTGAAAACTCTCCAACACCCACCGTTTTCTCCTGACTTAGCCTCTTGTTGTGGAGTAGCTGAACACCCCCACACAGAAGACTGGCCTAAGACTATTTAAACAGCACAGTCTCATACTGAGCGAGATATCAATTAATCGCTACTCTGCTTGTCGGTTCCCTACTATCGGGAGGAGAGGAACTCAGACGAGACTATGCCTACTGACAGAGTCTCGTCTGGATAGTTAGACAGCGGCCCAACCCCGTATATACTGGGTCTACGGGAAATTTTTGCCCGAGCCTACTGGGTCGGAATTCCCCATGTAAAAAAAACGGCCTTATGCCACATCTGAACTTGTGGGGATGTCTCGGGTAAACACCTAACTGTTAACGATTAATTGTTACTTTTCTTGTCGACTCTGTCTTCGAGCGCAGAGGGACTCTCAACTTTCGGGAAGAGAGGAACTCATACGAGACGATGGTCTCCGGGGAGAGTCTTGTCTGGAGCAGTAGACAGCTCCCAAACACTGTGTATACGGGGTCTATGGTGAATTTTTGGCCGAGCCTACGAGCTCGGAACGCCCTACGTAAAAAAAATGGTTTTCTGCCACATCTCGTCTCGTGGGGAGCAGTCAACGATTACAATTGAATCTGCTTCTCGACTCTCTGCCTCCAGGCTGAGTGGAACCCAGTCGACGCTACGCCAAAGAGTAGAATCTCGTCAGGGGAGATAGACAGTTACCTAACGGGGTCTACAGGAAAAAATTTTCCCCGAGTGTAGGCGCTCAGAAAGCCCCACGTTAAAAACCAGCCTTGTGCCACATCCCGCCTTTAATATCATTGAATACTGAGACGTTAACGATTTACTCTTTATTACATTAGTCTGTGTTTTCAACCGTTTACATATTATTCTCCGGAATAAACTACTTATTTTCTATATGTGTGTCAATTTTTCCTATTTACGACGCAGCACCTCCTCAGATTACTATTTGTTCCGCTCTTTATAGAAAAAATTATATGATAAAAATTCACTCTGTGCAGTCAGAATGTATATAGTTTAATCCTGGCTATTTTATAGCCTGTGGTTGGACGTTTCTATGTATTTACTTTTTGGAAGAGGCTATTCTACCAGTCCCGGTAAAATAGACAAACATGCGTTTAAGCTTATTTTACTGGTCTCTGTAAAATAGACCTCCAGGCTATTTTGTCGGTAAATATCTTTATAATTAGGAAGGCAAGTAATGTTAAAGTAACGCAGATTTAACATAGAAGTTTTTTTTTATTTTCATCATCAATTGTTAAGACAATTTAAAATCTTTTTCCACCATCAATTGTCCAAAAACAAGTTAAAATGATTTATTCATCATCAGTTAGTAAAAGAAATATAGAAGTCTCTAGATATTTTAAGCACTTCAGGAATAACGGTCTTTTCAAATCCAAAAGATGCCCTTGGAGATGGTTGTCTTGCCAATATACTTCAGCTGCACCCATTGAAGACAACAGTCACAGACCACAGAATCCATGTTGTTCAAGTCCTGCCTACACGGCTCACACAACTACTGCATTGACGGTCACAAGGTTCCTCAAACCTGATGGTGGAAATAAATAAACTTCTGTGTTAAATCTTTGTGTTATTTTCAACTTTACGTGCCGTCATAATAATAAAAATATTTACCGGTAAAATAGCCTGAGGCATCTACTTTACGGAGACCGGTAAAATTAGCTTAGAAGAGTGTTTTTCTACTTTATTGGGAGCAAGAAAATAGATTATTGATTTACTTTTGTTGCTGTACTCATTTTGTAGCTTCATGTAATCTTCTTCCTTTCTGGGAAATTGTCACCGCAAACCTTATAACATATTTCTATAGGCAAACTACTAGCTACCCACTTCGCCCATTTAGGCCCGCTTGTCTCACTGCTATGTTCAGCCTTTGGACTCCTTATATTTCTTCTTACCCATTCCTTTTTACCATTTTATTTATTTTGTTAATCGGTCTAAATTAGTCCCAAGTTTGTGTTTATTTCCTTTTCAAATTTCAATCTTTTGGCTTTTAAAAAACCTGTCAATGTACAGGACCTTGTCTTCTGATTTTTGATTACAGTAAAGCGTTTATCTGGCTGTCTGAGGTACGCATGCGCGCGACAGGCGTAAACCTATCGGGAGGCAGGACACTATCTATGTAACCACGGGTGTGATTCTGGGCTAGGTTAAACTATACCCGTGTATATTCTGGGAGGCGGCTAAGCTATATCAGGTAATACTCCGTGTCTTATTCTTGTCTAAGCTAAACTATACCCTGACAGATTCCGACGCTCTGGGCTTTAAAATGATGGCGTGTTTGTAAATTATTTAAAACCCAACCAGTGTCTGTTTTCTGTTCAAGAATTCCGAGGATTTTCATCGCTAAACAATTGATTGAAAATTCCTTAGAAGTAGATTCCGATCAAATATTATTTACTTTTTGTTGGTGTAGAATTTCCTGATGGTTTCATTTTGGCTGTCAGTTTGCAAGATGTATCCATATGGATTAGGAACGGTGCCGATTAACTTAAATGTCCGCCATTCGCCACTCACTGCTTTTCTGAGTCACCCAATTCAGAGAAGCTTCTGCACGCGGGCACGAGCAGACATGAAGAGGGGAGGAATTTCTGCGTGTGGATACGCGAGTCACGATAGTTTTTGTCGAGGCAAGCGACGGAATAAACATTTTAAAATGTCTGCAGCAAAAGAAATCCACCAGAAAAAAAAATAATAAAAAAGGAAAGAAGAAGAGGAGGAGGAGGAGGAGGAGGTAGAGGAAAAGAAGAAGAAGAAGCAGAGAAGGGGGAGGAGAAGAAGAAAAGAACAGTAGAAGAAGAAGAAGTAAAAGAAGAGGAGGAGAAGAAGAAGAGGAGGTGGAGGAGGAGAATAAGAAGATAAGAAGAAGAAGTGAAGAAGAAGAGGAGGAGGTGGAGGAGGAGAAGAAGAAGAAGAGGAGGAGAAAAAGAAGAGGAGGTGGAGTACGAGAAGAAGAAAATAATAGTAGAAGAGGAAGAAGAAGAAGAAGAAGATGAAGAGAAGAGGAGGAGGATGTGGAAGAGGAGAATAAGAAGAGGAGAAGTAGGAAGAGGAGAAAAAGAATAAGACGAGGGGGAGAAGAAGAAGTGGAGGAGGTGGAGTACGAGAAGAAGAAAATAATAGTAGAAGAGGAAGAAGAAGAAGAAGATGAAGAGAAGAGGAGGAGGAGGTGGAAGAGGAGAATAAGAAGAGGAGAAGTAGGAAGAGGAGAAAAAGAATAAGACGAGGGGGAGAAGAAGAAGAAGAGGAGGTGGAGTACGAGAAGAAGAAAATAATAGTAGAAGAGGAAGAAGAAGAAGAAGATGAAGAGAAGAGGAGGAGGAGGTGGAAGAGGAGAATAAGAAGAGGAGAAGTAGGAAGAGGAGAAAAAGAATAAGACGAGGGGGAGAAGAAGAAGAAGAGGAGGTGGAGTATGAGAAGAAGAAAATAATAGTAGAAGAGGAAGAAGATGAAGAGAAGAGGAGGAGGAGGTGGAAGAGGAGAATAAGAAGAGGAGAAGTAGGAAGAGGAGAAAAAGAATAAGCCGAGGGGGAGAAGAAGAAGAAGAGGAGGTGGAGTACGAGAAGAAGAAAATAATAGTAGAAGAGGAAGAAGAAGAAGAGGAGGGGGAGACGAAGAAGAGAAGAAGAGGAAAAAGAACAGCAAGAAGAGCAGCAGCAGCAGCAGCAGCAGCAGCAACAAGAAAAACAACTCACGTATCAATGGTGGGATAATATCCATATAATAGCTCTATTTTCTCCTTAATAGTTTCACTGACCCTTGACCCTTGACAATCCCTTTCCCCCGCATTTTCAAAGCATTCTTATAGTAAAATCATTTGCAATGCATTTATATATGACAACCATATTGTATCAATAATGGTTGCATTGATTCCTGACCCCTGACAATCCCTTTGTTCCTGATTTTAATGGATTCCTATAGTAAATCTTTTAGCAAGGTATTTCTATGATGCATGTAATATTGCTATTCTATCAGTAATCTTTCTATTTATTCTTAACCATTGACAATCGTATGCTTCTCGATTTACAATGCCTTCCTATAGTAAAACCATCAGTAATGAATTTAAGAATCATACCTTTCCGCACAATACCTTGGGAAAGGTATGGACCCATATCTTCACTCCCCAGTTATGGGTTTAATAGCAGGGTAGGCTGGGTTCTTTAGCCTTGGTTGGCAACCAGTCTATCGCTGAAAGAAATGGCAACCTACTGCGGGAAAAAATCTACCTCGTCAGCGCATATCACGTATGGCATTTAATTAAAAGTGTCGACAGTGATTTAGGTGAGGAATTTGTGGAGTGACATGATCGCCCAAGCGCGTATCAGGTGTGGCATTTCACAGAATGAATTTAAATTACACATATCAAAGGCGACGAAGAATAGGATTATGATTAATGAGACTAATCTGGTAAGCCACTACTACTGAATATTGTGTTCGATCCGCACTGGGTGGTCCATGCAAAACTCAAAATCAAATAAACCGACATGTAAAATCAACCAGCCTAACATAAATATATGTAGCATAGCACTTTTTATCTCTAATGTTCATTTTGTACAAGGCTCAAGAACCACTCGAGGTAGAGGGTTAAATAATTAAAGGCATACTTTATGAAGGCATGTGGGTAAGATAACGGTTAACACGAGACGTGAACAGGTTAAGATTGTAGTGATCTAGGAAGCACCTTCACGGGAGACAGTTCCACAGAGCAACGGTTCATGGGAAGAAGACGCTCAAGTGGAATTTACGTCTCACCAATGGGATAAAATGAAATTAGAGTAGATTGCTACGATGTGGGTGGGATGACGGGTGTTGGCCGTGAAGGTTAGAACTGGTGGAACTATGGAAATTTAGTTCGTCTGAGCACTTTCCATGGAAAATATCGACGGAGCAGCAAGAACCTTGCGACGTTTCGACTGTTCATTCTCGAATAATTCATTCTCCACAAGGACGCGAAAGCGCTTTTGGTCTCTATCAAGACTGGAAAGTGAAAACCGGGCAGCTGTTGCCCATATATGGTAACCACAGTCCATAATTAGGATCTTGTAAAGGTAGATAACGGAGGGAGTCAGTTAAATTTTCTTTTTTCTTTTTTTTAGAAATCATTTCACCCCATGTAAGGCGATAATGCCACTAAGGTGCAAGGGGTTACTGGGAGTGAAAGAGAAAACTTCAGTGAACCGATGATTTCTATAGAATCATTAACGATGGATCGTATGTACGAGTTCCTCTTGAGTTCTGGATAGAGCTTAAGTTCCGAGAGACGCTCAAGTTAGGAAGCCTCGCTGAGAAGGCTCCCATGTATCGTGATAGGCAGAAAAACAGGATTTTATCGGTGACGAAAGAACGTCATTTTGTTTTGTTTTTGAAGCGTTGAATGTAACCAGTCTGTTTTTTTCCCCAATAAGCTTTTAAAGTTAGGTAAGAAGAGAGATCAACAACCAATATCTTTTTTTCTTTCTCCAATTTGCGTCCATCTTCGTTTCGCAGGTGTTTACCCCGCTGAGGTATTGCTTTACCAACGGCACCCCTTTTGTCTGATACGTATCTGTGTCTTATGTGTTTTATTTTAGGGGTACTTCTCTTCGTTAATATTTGATTCCATTTATTATATTTTGTACATTTACTGGTAATATTTTAGCTTATAATTCTCCGTTACATATTCTTAAAATATTTAGTCAAGATGCACCACAATATAGGTAAAAACGATGATTGCACAGGGTGAAATACCAAATTAATTTCAATGATTAAGGATTTAGGGCGAAAATCATACAAGTCACGACAGGTGATCTCAATTGACTCCATGTATAACAACCCCCATCAACAAAAAAAAGCAATGTGCAGAAAAGGGTTGAAAGTTTTGTGGGATACAAGGAACCTCTTCTCGCCACTGTCAAACGGAGAAAAATGGAGTAGTTTGGACTCATTACAAAGCACGAGAGCCTGTGCAAGACCATAATGTAAGGCACCATTGAAGGTTGACGTGGGAGAGAAACTGGTTGGATAATGTCAAACAATGGACAGGTATTATTGCTTATAGCTGCCGTGATTGACCGTCATAGAAAAGAGTTACCGTATCATGCAGGGCCGATCTGCATTCGGATCCGCCGTACGATTACAAAAGTCAAGATGATGGTGATAATGATAACGATAATGATAAAAAACGGCTTCGCTGTGAGAAGACAATTTTGTGGTAGATGCAGCGTGCCACAGACAATGTCTTCGTTTGATCGAACGAGAAGGGTTTTTTTTTCTTCCCTGTTAAAGTTGTGGTAAACTAACAAAAACAATAGAATTTACATCACTTCACTCGGAAACATTCCCGAAGGTGTCAGAACGAATTTCTCTTTTTTAAATATATACTCTCTTGTTATCTATATACGTCCAGATAAACTCTACAACATATTCTTGTCAAACAGGAACTGCAGCCGTCCTTGATCACCGATGAAACTCTCTCCAAAGGTCGTTGGTACGTGACGATGATTTTCGAATTTATAGCGTCTATAGTTGAATGATAGGCTTTGAAGTTATTAAATATTTATCAAATCAGCGTTAAGAATTATTATTAAGCCTTAAACTCGGAATATGGTGATTAATCTGTGGCTTACAAATTCAGAATATTTCATATAATTGATTGATATTTTCATACACCAGCGCAGAACGACACGTCTTTTAACCGTTCATGTGTGGTAGCAGCTCCTGTTTCCAGCTATGGGCAAATAGTTAACCACCAAACTTGCATCAAATCACTATAAAAGTATACAAATTGATTTTTATAGTAAAAATACCAGTCGTAATTATTCTATCGAGGCAAGCTTGTTAACCATTACACCACGCCGAAGTAGCCTAATAATTTTCTAAGCGTAGCTTTGATGCGACACAAGATCAAAAGTGCGGAGAATTTGAGAAAAAAGAGAGCAATACAATTTGAGGTGTTGATATACCGTAAAGCAAAATAAATGAAATAAACTTAACCAGACTCTCGACAAAAACTCCCTTTACAAAAACACGTCAATGAAAACTGATCTACAAACTGATTTTTTTACAGAGAATACATATTCTATTCATACGAACCTATCCTAAAAACCTTGACGGCATTAAATAACCCATTGAGGTGTTGATATACCATAAAGCAAAATAAACGAAATAAACTAAACCAGACTCTCGACAAAAAACCCTTTACAAAAATACATCAATTAAACCTGATCTACAAACTGATTTCTTACAAAGAATACAAATTCTATTCATAGGAACCTATCCTAAAAATCTTGACGGCATTAAATAACCCATTGAGGTGTTGATATACCGTAAAGCAAAATAAACGAAATAAACTAAACCAGACTCTCGACAAAAAACCCCTTTACAAAAATACATCAATTAAACCTGATCTACAAACTGATTTTTTTACAGAGAATACATATTCTATTCATAGGAACCTATCCTAAAAATCTTGACGGCATTAAATAACCCATTGAGGTGTTGATATATCATAAACCAAAATAAACTAAACCTGAATGTGCATATAAATGTTTACTGCATATATTCGTGTATAGTGCCCGTCTTTATGATCAGTATTTTATTTTTAAAATAGGGGTTCTCACTAAACACACGCAATTTGGTGGGTTGAAAATTCTACGTGGTAGGCCTACATTCTCAAGGCGTCATTGGCTAAACTTCACGGTAAAGGTATGCTACTTTAGCCTGTCTCCCGTAGACTATATTCTTTCATTTGCTACATAAACAGCAGAACACCGTGCGGCACATTTGGAAAGTGCCTGAAAAACAAGTATGGTTTTCGAGGTAAAAAAAATACCTTGGGTTGAACCAAGCCCTATGAGTGAAATTGGGTAGACTTGGGGGGCCGTCGATAGCTGTGCTAGCACGAAGTCAAAAGTCATCGTAGCCGATGAGCATTCTGGATGATATATCAGCGTGCTGGTCTTTTTCAAATTGTTGATCACGCTAGATAACACGCTCTTTCCCAGAAACTGTAACTAGCATAGTTCCAGTATAAACCACAGGTGGGCTCTGTGGGTGTTAAATAAACACAAATGCGCTCGAGCAAGCATCTCCAATAGGGATTGGTAGGCGGGTATCATCGAATACGAGTAGTCAGCTGTACATACATACATTATTGTGGAAGAAGTTATTTGCAATTCTACGAAGATTTTTTTTATTGGATATTTAACTAAAAACCATGGAAGCGTGTTTTTTTCGTCGTCTTCCTTAGCAAATAACGGGTCCTAGACTTCTGCTTGAACCTCGTCGTTAATCCTGATAAAAAGGTCGTCACTGAAAAGGCAACTCCTCAGCAAGACAAAGGCTTGTGAAATGAAGATGAATGCAAGTTTGTGATAGAACACGGTTTGACTCTTCATGCAGTGACAACAGAGAAGAAATTTAGATTATGTAAGAGGCAGGACCCGGGTAAAGTCGCTACCGTAGTCAGGAATATACGAAAACAAAAGTATCGAATTTAAATCTTTCTTATCTGTCTATATTTCTGAGATGAGGTACTATGTCCTCCATTTACATTATTCGGACTATTGTCCTCATCTTTATCGCCATATTTATTACAACGTTTCGGCCTTTCAGTATCTGTCTATATTTCTTAGATGAAGTAATATGTCCTCCATTTACATTATTCGGACTATTGTCCTCATCTTTATCGCCATATTTATTACAACGTTTCGGCATTTCAGTATCTGTCTATATTTCTTAGATGAAGTAATATGTACACCATTTACATCATTCGGACTATTGTCCTCATCTTTGTCGCCATATTTATTACAAGGTTTCGGCCTTTCAGTATCTGTCTATATTTCTGAGATGAGGTATTATGTCTACTATTTACATTATTCGGACTATTGTCCTCATCTTTGTCGCCATGTTTATTACAACGTTTCGGCCGTTGTACGCTCCGGCTTTCTTCAGGTGGTTGGAATGTCGAACTGAACCCTTCATTTCGCTCACTGGGGTAGACTGTTCTAGTTCCACGTGCCATGCCTAATGGATGTCAGTTATCTTCTATTAATTCACCTCTGAAAGTTCTCCACTCCCTTAACCGGGTATTGAACTCACGCTCTTTAGGTCCTGTCACTGTCAATATCTGGTTAGAGAGCATATTACCCCCATTTAAAATAGTGTCCAACATATTTATGAGGATTGGGATATACCCATTAGTGTTCATAGATACGGTATATAACACCCCCCCACTTTTTAGATTTACTCTGCACAGAGAAATATCTTATCCACGTCGCCAAAATGTTGTAACCTAGAAAAGGTTACTGAATGAGGAATAACCGAAAAGGAGGTTGGAAATGAAATTGTAATCTTTATAACATCGACAAAATACAATACTCGCCAGCGGCGTGAAGTAGGTAAACCACTGCTAGTGGTGGACTACTTAGACAGCATATTATCCCCACTTACAAAAGTATCCAAAGTATTTGTGAGGATTGTGGGATACCCATTAGTGTTCATATGTAGGGTATATAACACTAATATAAAGTGCTTCGTCGCAAGAAGGAACTTCTTCAGACGGTTGTCCTTATATATATATATATATATATATATATATATATATATATATATATATATATATATATATATATATATATTGTCTGTGTTCAGGACATTGGTGATCACGGCTCTCCGCAACTTCCTATAATTTGTAGCTCTCAGTAAGGTCTTTCTTTTCACAATTATTCACAATCCTTGTTGTGCCATCCATTCACAAATAGGTGCTAGATAGATTATTTCGTGTTTACCTCTACACTGCTGACGTCAGTACGCGTGCCATATTCTCCAAGACCTCCTTCCTCGTTAGGTATCCTATAAATTGCAATTCTTTTTCTTATTCTAGGTATAAGCTTCTTACTTCTTATACTTAGTATTCCTACCCCCCACCCATATTCGTACGGTCATAAGCCCGGGCACGCGCCCATATGGTTAGGACGTTCGCTTTCCGATCATGCGACTCGAACAGGAAGGTGATGCTATCGGCCTCGAGGAGGCAATCCCAGCGGGCGGCATCTTTGGAAAAGTGCCTGAAAACCACGGCACGTGTTGACCCAAACCTTGTGAGCGAAATTGTGTCGAGAGAACTATTTGGGAGCCGTCGATCGGTTTTGCTAGCACGAAGTCAAAAGACATCGTGACCGAGCGTTTGAACGTGCTCACCTTGGTCAGGCTCTTGACCACGCCAGATAAAGCGCTTTTTTTTTCACAGAAACTATCACTAAGATCCATTCAGCAGAGTTGCAATATAAACCACAGATGGTTTACGTGGATGCTGAACTAACACAAATGTACCTGTGCCTTAAAATGTTCGGATATGAGCGGCCAGCTACCATCATGTTTATAAAACAACCCCATTCATTAAGCCTCTGTCTTGAGTGGCTCTTGGTGCTTGCAATTCCTGAACATTAACGTTAAAGTGAGAGAATGAGCGTGAAAAAGAGAACTGCATGAGACGAAAAAATAAAGTACAGCATTTTATAAATGGCGAGTTGAAATTGTTGAGGAAGGCTGTAGGATTTCTCGCACTGATAGAATAAAACTCTGAGCGATGCATTCGGTCCGAGCAGCGTGACCTGTGTGTAGCGTTGATAATGTTAAGGATGGGTGATCATGTGACCGATGACGATGTCCGTTACGGAACTTCTCACAGCACTTCAAGCCTGAGTGAACAAAATGTCTTGACATATTAAAAGGTACTCACCCCCTTACCGGCTTTTAGTTGCCCGAAGGGGATTTTTCAGGGCTTGTCCGTTCGAAATGTGAACGTTGTATTTCTCGTTTGTATGTGGGTCTCTTCCCCTGCGGGCTTTGGGGAGTGGAGGGAAAGGCTGTTCATATCGGTGAAGGGAAAGTACACAAAATAGAAATGATATGATTAAAAAATAATATTAGTCATTCTTTCTTCATTGGCTTTATTCCGTTTGTTTTCTTTATTATTATTATTATTATTATTATTATTATTATTATTATTATTATTATTATTTTTATTATTATAATTATTATTATTATTTTTATTTTCTTTGATATCTGGCGTTTACATATTTCTTTCCGGGTCCCGCACGGGGACCTAAGGTTTGAAATGGCATCAAGACACTTTCCACTGAAAAAATAATAATAATAATAATAATTACATAGATAAAGCCCTTCGTAAAGTGTGGGCTGTACTTGTCAAAACAATTTTTTGTATCTCTTTGAGGCATGGACTTCCAGGGATCCCTTCAATTAGTCTACTGGAATCTTTTCCAACCAGTCCAAGGGCTCCAACTACAACGGGGATTGTTGATGTTCCCATGTGCCACATTTTTGAGATTTCTATTTCAACGTCCTTGTATTTTGACAGTTTTTCGAATATCTTCAAAGATACATTGCAGTCTGCAGGGACTACCATATCAATAAGGAGGCACTTATTTTGTTTGTGGTCTTTAATAACAATGTCTGGGTGGTTGGCTTTGATTGTTCTGTCAGTGTGTATTGTGTAGTCCCATAGAATTGTAACAGGTCCTCTCTCCGTAACCGGGTCAGGGTAGTGTTCGTACCAGTTTCTTTCAGTTTCCTTCCCGTAGGAGTTGCAAATTTTCCAGTGCAGATATTGGCCCACTCTGTCATGCCGGGTTTCATATTCAGTGGATGCCAATATCTTCTTCTTCTTCTTCTTCTTCTTCTTCTTCTTCTTCTGCTTCTTCTTCTTCTTCTTCTTCTTCTTCTTCTTATTATTATTATTATTATTATTATTATTATTATTATTATTATTATTATTATTTGTGTATGCTATTTTTCCTGCTTTGTATTCTGTAGAGCAGGATCGAAACTATGGTCCTTAGGCTCCATGAGAGAATTGTCATTTAATTCATAGCATTTTCTTAGTAGGGCGATCTTCTGGGCATCTTTTATGTTGATGTTACCTAGAACACTGTTAGGAAAATTGTTCATTCCTTTTCTCATGAGGCCCAGAGATGTGTTTACTATTGGTACAGTCTCAGTCTTAATTCACCACATTCTGTTATTTTGGATCTCCAGGTCCATGTATTTGGACAATTTGTCGATAATTCTTATGGATATGTTTCTCACAGACGGTACTGCTATGTCAATAAGCATATACCTCCAGAATTTCTTGCTTTTATGATAATGTTATAATTTGTTAGCTATTATTTTCCTGTCAGTTTGAATTGGCATGCCCCAGAGGATAGTTACATCGTTATTTTGGGTAACTGTGTCTAGTTGGTTTTCATACCATTTCTCAGTGGTTTCGATTTTCTGCTTCTTGCACATCTTCCACTGCATATATGTCGCTACGTTGTTATGTCTGTAGGTATATTCATTTTTTTGCTAGTTCTGGGCATCCTGAGATAATAGGGTCGATAGGTTCGTATATATATTTTCTGCATATTTTGCAATTAGTTCCATCCTTGATTATGTGACAGTGATAGGATCTGGTTACGAGGCTTTGGTACTGAACTGCAATAATTTCTTCTTCTTCTTCTTCTTCTTCTTCTTCTTATTATTATTATTATTATTATTATTATTATTATTATTATTATTATTAATATTTCTTTTTTTTCATTCATTTTTTCCTCTCCATGACAGTATCATGTTAGCACATTTTATTTTTTCAGTTTTCCTTTGTCATACTCTTGAGGGAATACATTGTATTCTTTTTTCTTCATCATTTCTTTGTTTTCAGTGTTTCTCCTTTTACCGGCATAAGTTTTTCTTCTTTATATTATTGGGAAATACAAATTTCTTTCTTCATCTTGCTTTATTCATTTAGATTTCCAATGTGTCTACATTTTAATGCATTTCATAGCATTATTTTTAATTAAATTCGCCCCAAGCAAGGCAGTAAAGCCACTAAGACACAATCGGTTAGTGAGTGTGAAAGAACAAATAAAAAAGACAAACATTATAAGGCGCGAAAATAATAAAAAGAATAATCAGGAATCCGGTAGATAACGATTAGCATTGCATTTAAATTTTTGAAGATTAAACTTGTCTGGGAAGCAGGAAGCCGGAAGAGAGGTCCACAAGTGAGAAGAGATTATCAGCATAGAACTTACGTTTTCATTTAACCAATTCAATTTTAGAGACTTTTGTCAATCAATTTAATTCTTAAAATCTGGGTACCGTAGAGAAGAGCTCACCTGAATAATTACCACGAACAATTACCAGAATGACAATCCCGATTCCAAAAAGTTATAATATGTCAATACAGAGCAGTCATAGGCAAACTGCGGGCCACGGTCCCCATGCGACCCGTTTACTCTTTCTGAATGACACGCTGCATTTCATAAGGAAAATAAGGTTTCTTAAAATATTATTTTGTTTCGTTCACACTTTTTCGCTCACACATTCTCTCATACATGACTACTAAGGAAAATATTTATCGTAAACGCACAATGAAGCAACTTTATAGCAGTGAGAAAGTGAACTTATATTTGTTTCACTTAAATTTTCCTTTTTGATATTCCCGCGAAATTTCTTTTGTTCTTCATCTATTTCAGGCATGGGCAAACTCTTTCGAGCAGTGGGCCCCGTGATCTAAGGCTTATCACTAGGCGGACACCAATGCTAATTATATTCATGTTATTTTTCGTAGAAGGTACCATAATCGTAATTATATAACTTAGAAATGATAGAAAAGTTTTGTTTTTTAGAAAATATTTTTTTATAAATAAAAATGTAAGCCTTAGTGTAATACTATCACTGATGGGAATCATATATTCCTGCATCGGATTTATGTATTTGACACTGAAAACATTTCTTGAGAGAAAAAATTCTAAAGAACGTTTTCTCTTTCAAAAGATGTTTACACCTATGATCTCCCTTAGTGAAAATCGCCAATAGTTTAATATGCTGACAATATTACTTTCCCGGAAATTTTACAAAATTCAAGAGACATTGTCCTTAATCATTTTTTATCAATGTAGTTATGTGTGTCTGTGAGTGAACAAGTTAGAACGAAACAAAATAATATTCTAAAAAGCGTTATTTTCCTTATGAAATTAAGCGTACCCCTCAGAAAGAGCGAACAGACCTCATGTGACCCACTGGTCGCAGTTTGCCATTGACTGCTTTACATAGACTTATTATACCTTTTTGGAATCAAAATTGACAATCTGCCCATCGTCTGGGGCTTGAATATCCAAATTTTGTCCGTATGAGGAGGGAATTGTTAAAAATTATAATTTTAAAATAACTGATGAAAATCGTGATTCTAAGTTTTTTTAATTTATACTGAGTTTAAAGCATCATAAAAAAAATTGTATTTAAAACTTTTTATTTCCCCTCTTTACATTGTTCGGGCTGTTGTATTTGTTGTCAAATTCACGATTTTGTGGCCGTTGTATGCTCTGATATGAATATACATTAGAAATTGCAGGAAAGTTTTATTTATTAGAAAAAATATTTATTTTATATTTAAAATTTGAAGTCTTGCTATAATATTTTCATTTTTTCATTGTGTGATTCTCACATGTCGCTGTGTGAACGAAACAAAATAAAATTTTAAGAAACGTTATTTTTCTTCTGAATTTAAGCGGGCAATTAAGAAAAAGCGAACGAGCTGCATGTGACCCCCGAGTTGCAGTTTGCCAATAACTGCTCTATGTAGACATATTATACGTTTTTAGAATCAAGATTTGTCTTTTAGAAACATGTCGAATTTTCAGACTTTCACTCGGCTCCCGTACCACGGTTACGTGTAACACAGTATTCACTTCAATTTCTCTAGTAGTTTCGTCTTCAAGGTTAGGATTAGTTTAGCCTCCAGCTGTATCACCTGTTATTTATATGTTGGAGATTTACATAGGAATACAACAACAATGTGATTGTCACACGACACAAATCGTTTCTTCTTTAGTGATGAAAAATTCTTATTAACTTTTCCTGTTTCAAAAGCAAAAGATGTTTACACGTATGATGTTCCTTAGTTAAAATCGACAATTGTTTAAAATGTGAGAGTGTGTGAGTGAACAAGTGAGAACGAAAGAAAATAATATTTTAAGAAACGTTATTTTTACTCTGAAATTAAGCGTGCCATTCTTCTTTTTATGCGCCGTGTCCTTTCCGGATGTTGGCGATCATGGCTCTCCGCCTCCCTCTATCCCTTGCAGCTCTCAACAAGTTCCTTCCCTCTGCTGTCTCCCCTAGACCACGCTCTGTCATTCATTTGCTTAAGCCAGTTAGGTATGCCATGCATTGTTTCCTTTGTCTTTCTTTCTCTCTATTCGACGCGTGAGTATCAGATTCTCCAGGCCCTGCTTCTTCATTATGCGTCCCAGAAACTTCAGCTGCCTCTTCCTGATGTTAAGCATAAGCGTCCTCCTTGTTTGCAACCTCTCTAAAACCTCATCGTTGCTCACACGCTCGATCATACCATTTGGAAAGGCCAAATGAGTCGCATATAGCTCGGGTTAATTTAAATTTGATATATGTCTATTTTTTGTTTTAACATTCAGAACTTTATATTCTTTGAGAAATTCCAATTTCTATCTTCGTTCACTTTTTCTATCAGTTTAAGTTTCGCACGTGTCTTTTTTTCTTTGTCATTTCTTTCTTGATATTCTTTTTCGTTCATCCGTTTCATTCATTTTTCTTTCATCTCTGTTGTCTTGCTTACAATTTTCTATTTGTCTCCTTTCATCATTTATTTTCTTTATTTTTTGTAATCCTTTCTCCACGTAAGGCAATAAAGCCACTTAGACGCATTGTTAGAATATATATATATATATATATATATATATATATATATATATATATATATATATATATATATATATATATATAGCATAATGAGAAGCCACGTATACTTTCTTGATATGTATATAATATGGAGAAAAATACTGGATTTTAAAATTAAAAACATATAAACTAGGGTTAAACAAAGACTTGGGAATTTTAAATCTGTATAAATATTTCAATAGTTAAAAAAAATTTTTTTTTTAGATATAGTTAAAAAAAACCTTTTTAAACAACATCTAAAATTTACGTTAGAAATATTCAAACACAGTTAGATTTACGTTAGAAATATTCAAACACAGTTGCATTCTACATCACGTGACGTCCGCCTCTCGCGACGGACGCTACTTGTAAACAAATTTCTGAATACAGTTATTTAATTTATTTCTGACGAAAGATCGGGGCAGATCTGAAATATCAATATATATATATATATATATATATATATATATATATATATATATATATATATATATATATATATATATATATAATATAAATAATTACTTAAAAATAAACATTAATTTTTTTTTAATTTGCAACTTTTCAGTTGTTTTCTCCATATTTTCTCTCTCTCTCTATATATATATATCTATTGACTCTGCTTTTAAATAATACTAGCTCCATTAAACAACATATTAAGTCACATACTGTTTCCCTTACGCAATCTGATATACGTAAAATACTTGTAGAAAATACTAAAATTATAGATAAACATACAGACATTAGACGCCTTAAAATCTTAGAGGCATTACATATTAAAAGAAAAAGACCTCTTATTAATCGTATAGATTATAATATATCTGGTAATATATTGCAATGTTTATAATATATTTAAATTTTGTAGCGTATTCTTCGATCTTTTGGCTTGTGTATTGGAAATCTTTTTCACGCTGTCACATGATAAAAATCTACGCCATGCACGTGATATAACATCATCGCGTCTTTTGAATTTAAAAGGAATTTAACGTTTTTAGTTTGTAAAAAAGTAGCAACATGATTACGCTACAAGATAATTGGCAAATGTTTGTTTAAAAAAAAAAAAAAAAAAAAAAATTTTTGACTAAAATATTGACCCTGAAGATGAACAATGATGTTCGAAAGCGCTAGGTCATCGTATGGAAAATACATATTTCGGAACTATTTTCAAATAAAAAGTCTCATTAGAGAATATGAGAAAATTCAAAAGAAAATATGTAAGACTATGTTGTCTTTAACATTCAACACTACATGTTTGAAAGAAAAGTTGCTGCCAAATTACACACATATATATATATATATATATATATATATATATATATATATATATATATATATAAACTATTATAAAAAGACTGGAATAAACGAACAGGAATTAAGAAGAATTAAGATACAGATTGACATTAAACTTTTGAATATCAACATTAACAGGCAAACATGAATTCAGAATTGAGTTCTATAAGCGAAAGGTGTGATAGAAGAAATTGTTAGCATAGAACTTACGGTTACATCTAGCCATTTCAACTGTAAAATGATGAGACCTTGCCGCCAATCTAGTACTGCGCTTAAATTCATAAAGTTTCGAAAGGGAGAAGCTAGTTTTCAGTCTGTCTTATCTTATACTTAGCTAACCACAATTGCCGACACAAACATACACCAGTAATCCTTACACAAAACCAGCACACTCCTACTTACCATTCTCAGTACAAGCATCATAATGCCTCAAAGACTCTATGAAGTCCTAACTAGCTCCTATATGTACATTTTGTCTGTGAGGGGTGGGGAATAAGATAACAACTTTAAAACCTGTAACCACGATTAACATTTACAGTGAACACCATAGAGGAAAGAGATATTTATTCGTAATTTCTTACAAAATGTGGCACAAGGCCACAAAAATGGGGAACGAGGAAAAGGACAGTCTTCTTCTGTCTTGACATTAAACTTAGCTTGGTAGAAACACTATCTCAAACATACCACAATATTCCAAAACAACACATTCTTACTTATCATTCTTGCAACAATCCACCATTATATTTCAAAGTCTCCATGAAAATGCTAACCAGTCCTCATATGTACAATTCATTGTCTGCGAGTGGAGGGGAAAAATAACAATTTTAAAAATCTAAATCTTCATGAATATTTACAAATATGAAACAAAACTAATTAAAATAAACTAAACAAAATAGGAAAGTGATATTTATTCTGTTTAAAATACAGAAATGTGGCACAAGGCCGAAGGAGGCGATTGGGGAAAGGACGGTCGTATTCTGTCTTAACTATAACTTAGCTAGCCGCAAACACTGACCCAATCGTACGAACAATATTCCTTACACCAAAACACCACATTCATACGTACCTTTCTTACTACAACCACCATAATACCTCACTGTCTCTATGAAAATACTAACTAGACCCCATATTTACAATTCAGTGTCTGTGGGGGGGGGAGTAAAATAACAATTCTAAAAAAATTAACCCCAATGAGTATTTACAAAATGAATACAAAATATTTACAAGAAACTAAAGAAAAATAATATTAGTAATAAAACCCCCCACAATCACTAAATGTGGCAGAAATACCAGTTCACTGGCCGGAATCAATGCGGGACTGTAATATTATAGAACATTCATTCATCCCAAGCACACACACTGATACGCACTCATTCAAACACAACAACAAATACGAAAAACACTCACGCGAAACGAAAGGCGCCCCGCATCCTACCTGCGAACTGACATCACTAACCACCTAATGAGGGAGGGGATGAGGAATTAAACTTAAAGAAAAATAGGGACAGAAATAAAAGGGGCCAAATGAGCATACATACCCTAGCTAAGTTAACTGGAAAAAGAAACTAAAACATCAAAACAAAATAGGAAAGTTCCTCCAAACAATTACCAAGAAAGTATTTATAGAAAAAGCATAGGAAAGCTAAACTGCAGCAGTGTGAAAGTGTCTGAAGCCGAGATGCGGTGACCAATAATATTGCATATTCTTCTTTGGATATTTATCAATAATCTCTAAATATATAGCAGGAGCACCCGAGCCATGTGGCTTCAATATTCAAAGAAAGGACGAATGTCTTTCTTCTTTATAATCTTGGAAAACTCATTTATCTTCTAATTTTTCTTCTGGTTCTCATTTTGTTTTTAAGTTTCTTATTTCGAAATACCATTCTCTGAATTCTTCTTCGTTCCCCTTCACTTTTCTTCTTCCTTCTCTTTCTATCAATTTCTTCTCGTACTACTCTTTCTTTTTTCCCCAGGCCACAAGAAAATAAGACAAAGAAAATGCAGATAAAAAGACAGAAAATAAAAAAAAGAACAAACATGAAAAGGAAATTTCAATGACAAACGTGTACACACTATTGTTCAGGTAAAGAAACGGGTAATTGTTTCACTCAGTTGACGGGTGGTCAATTGTTATATGCCTTGTGGTCAGAGCAAGATAGCCTAAGCAGAGAAGTGACATCGATCCCCGCCGTTAGTGGGTGGCCATAGCAGCAATCTGCTCGAGTGCTTCATTCCACTGACAGACCTGCTACAAGACATTCTGACAGGCAGCGATGCATCACTATGATGTTGGTTTCTTGAAGCGGGACTAAAAATGGTCGGAATCACTGAAAATGGAAGCCAAAGAAAGAGAGAAAGCTGAAAAAAAAGGAATGAAACTTGGCATAAAGGAGGATGTGTTTTTAAAACGAAAATGAAAGAATAATCATGAAAAAAAAAACATATCATGCAGAAAATCATAACAAAATAAAAGACGGTTTGTTTAAATGTCAGGTTTTTCAAGAATTTAGCTACGAATTTATTTGCAGGCTTGGAAATCATGGATATTCTGAGGAATTCTACAATATAGCTATGAAATTCCATGTCTGTCTCGTCACGCTTTGTAAGGCTAGGCTGATTTTGGTTAGTGGCATATGAATATCTCTATAGGTTATTTAATGCCAAAATTTAAATATTTTGATTGGTTTGGTTTGGTCGATTTTGTTTGGCAGCATATCAACCTCTGTTGGTTATTTAATGCCAAAATCTAAATATTTTTATTGGTTTGTTTTAGTTGATTTTCCAGCGGTATATCAACATCTCTATGGGTTGTTTAATGTCGAAATCTAAACATTTTGATTGGTTGGTTTGGATGATTTTGTTTAGAAGCATATCATCACCTCTATGGGTTATTTATTGCCAAAATATAAATATTTTGATTGATTTGGTTGACGAAGAGGTAACGAATTAAACTCCATATAGCGTCGCTCGATATCCCCAAGCCGCTCAGTCCAAAGCATTAGAAGCCGGTTCAAGCAAGCAAGGATATACAGATAGAAATAATTAGGAGGATTTGAAATAATCATAATTAATTCCTCGAGTAGTCTAGAAGAAACCTCAACAGAATGCAGAAAGCACTGGAGTGGATATATACATATATATATATATATATATATAATATAAAAAAAAACAACTGAAAAGTTGCAAATTAAAAAAATTGAATGTTTTTTTTGTGAAAGTATTTATTTATATTTTTTATCTATATATGATATTTCAGATCTGAAATATCATATATATATATATATATATATATATATATATATATATATAAATACTTTCACAAAAAACATTCAATTTTTTTTAATTTGCAACTTTTCAGTTGTTTTTTCTATATTATATACATATTAAGAAAGTATACATGGCTTCTCATTATGCTATATATATATATATATATATATATATATATATATATATTCCAGGATCATTTTGAAACTTATTCAAGATGATTTTCGCCATCTCTATCCTACTAACTTTCTGTCCTGGAGTAAAAAGGTGCCTCACAAGTTTCACGTACGATTTCATTTTTAAGTATTTTATCATTGCTCTTTAGACAGCCATAGCTGAAGCTCCGCTATCACGTGCCACACGTCATATGAATTGAGCTGGATCTTTTCTAATTGATCTCTTTAGCTCTAAGTTGAAATGACAATAATTCTCGCTGTTGTGACCTGATCCAGATTTACCTCTCTACTGTTCTCTATTTTTAAACGTAATCACCGTTTCTCTTGATGCTTCTTGAATGGACTTTGAAGATCGAAGCCGGGGTATAAAAGTCGGTAGCATTCATGAAGGCCTGAATGATCTTTTGCCTCTCACCATTGCTCATTTGGGAAGGCAGTAGCGCTGACACAAAACGATTTTATCCTGTACTCTTTCTAGCTGAATAACCGAAAATGCTTATCAGCGATTCTTACAAAAAATGGTGTCAAGGTGGGTAAACGTCATATATAAAAACCCGGAAAAGAAACCGAATTAGCTTAGTGTTGTTTTATAAGTTACACTATTTGGACAATTTTGCTCTTACACTCGGTATATACGAGCTGCTGATCCTTAGATATGATTAATTAATGATGAACATGTCATTTTCGTTTATGGTCAAATTCATCATGACACTTCTGTTTAGCTCTGAGAGTTATTTTACATTCGTATTGCTCAAATTAGACTCCAATAGTGTTATAAAAATACCTCGGTGAATTCCAGTAAGATATCTTTAATCATTTCTAAGATACAACGGTTCAAAATTTAATCTAACAATTAGACAATGTTGCTGTTACACTCGGTATATATAATATGATAAAGAACATATTTCGGTTGGAATTTACAAAACCTTTCTCTTAAAACAATTTAAAAAAAAACTAGGTTTTTCGAGTTTAGTTTCCAGCATTGATGGGGGTTTCCTTCCTAGCTTCTTGTTCGGCGTAGTGCAGAAGGTCGACATTTATTATGTCATTATTTTCTTTTCGAGTTAACTGTGATATTCATTCTAGCTGTTTTTGTTGAAACTCATGTCGTTTCTTTTATTTGGCACAGTTCTTTGTTTGGGGTTATGTAGCGCCAGTCCACAAGGAATATCGAATAAGGATGGTCTTCGCAAAGACGCACAGTTTTCACTCGCTGAATGTCATTTTAAGCATTGCTCAGAGAAATAGGCTGTACACAGCTGAGTTGTAATACTTCTGAACAGCTTTGGTGCCAGGAATGACATCCATATGAAAGTCTCAATCTGGCGAGTCTATTTAAGAACAGAAATCGAGTTAATGTTTTGGTTTTTGTAGCAATGTACGGTGTTGGGCAAAATTACCTTTAGCGGAAACCATTCTATATTCGATTTAATCTAAATTCATGACAAGCTTATTTGTTGGATAATAATTTTAAATCTGCCATGTCGACCAGACGATTTCTTTCTTATAACCATGCGTCGTACCAAAAGATTAAAATTGAGTGATATCTTAGCAATTATGAAGAACGGTGCAGATAATGGCTTTCTTTGAGAAATATTTCATTTTATATTTCATATTGAAATCAATTCCCGTCTTTTCTCCTTCGCTCGGATCTAAATTCCATTATGTTGCAATTGTATTGAATCACATTCTTACCTCCTTCTCAGATTTTTAACATATTTAATCATTACGAAATTCAGAATTCAAAGCACATGTCATGAACGTTTTTTTTTCGTAAATCTGTTATTATTATTATTAGCTATTTTTCACATCTATTCTTATTAGTAGTATTATTAGTAGTAGCAGTAGTAATATTATTATTATTATTAGTAGTAGTATAACGGCATCACACTAAAAAATGACGGCCATATTTAAGTATTTTCGAAATGGCAATACTTATATTTCTGCATGAGTAATCTAGGATTCTTATCTATACAATTACCTCTATTGATGCATTTAGTAAAGAATTCAGTTAAAATATTAAAATATCCAAAAATGATAGAAAGAGAATTCTACATAATAGTATTTACGTACATATACATGTATATATATTCCACAGTTAATCGGTACGAGCGAAACAGGGAAGCCATATTTAAGTAAATTTTCCTATTGCATTAGCCTTATTTTCGACAGTCTCTGAATTTGCAATGTAGGCATCTTTTCGTTTAAACAATTTTATTGTCATATTTAAGAACAGGATTCTGTTTTTGAAATCGTTAAATGTAAAAAATACGCAACGAAAGCAAGCATGACCTGAACAGTCATGATGTGTTGGTCATATTTAAGTATGTTTTCCAATTGCACTGGCCATATATTTACCAGCATAATCCAGTATTTGTCTGTACAATTAATTCTATTGTCTGATGTAACAAATAATTCAGCATTTTAAGAATGGTAATGGTAATGATATTAGCTGTCTCCTTATAAAAAAAAAATCAGCATTTATTGACTAAGCGGCTAATGTCAACTGAGTTACAATTCTTCACTTCTTGGCCAAGGGGCTATGATCAAAGCGTAGTATCTGTTCGCAGATTACTCACTGAATGATCGCCTATGGGGCTGGGATTCGTTCTCCGATACAGGCCGGCGGCAGGGATTCGTCCCTGCGCTGGTAGTATCGTGGCTACGTATGACCAGCTCTGACCAGCTTGGACAGGCTAAGACCAGCCAAGACCAGCTATGACCAGCTTGGACAAGCTAAGACCAGCTAAAGCACTGCGGCCCGGGTGAAAACTCGGGTCCATTCCCCCTCCCCTTCCCACGTTAAACTCCGACCTAGTGTCACAACCTGGCCCTGTGGGAGGTCAAGTAAATCCCGCGTAGTATCTGTTCTCAGATTACTCGCTGAATGATCGCCTTTTGGCTGAGATTCGATCACTGATACAGGCCAGTCGCAGGGATTCGTCTCTGCGCTGGTAGTATCGCGGCTACGTCTAGCTATGACCAGCTCTAACCAGCTTGGACAAGCTAAGACCAGCTAAAGCTAAGTAGATACCAAGGGCTATGATCAAAGTGTAGTATCTGTTCTCGGTAATATTAACAATTTACTTAAAAGAAAACATTCAACATTCATTGACCGAGTGGCTAATGCCACTCGACTTACGCTTTTCTTTTCTCCTTGACTAATGAGCTGGGATCGACATTCATTGACCGAGCGGTCAGTGATACACGAACAACCATTCCATAATATCAGCTTTGAATCAAAGATAAGTATTTGTTCCCTTCAGCTCTAATGATAATTGCCCGAACAGCCAGTGTGCCATTACTCTAATGGCAGAAGCAATAATTAGTTTCCTTATAAAGAAATATTCACCTTTTATTGGCCAGTACTACACGAGTTACACTTTTCTTCACTCCCTGGCTAACAGTCTGAAATCAAAGTGTAGAACCAGTTCTACTCATTTCTAACGGTAATGGTAATGTTAGCCGTTTTCTTATAAGGTAACATTTTGTAATTTATTGACTAAGCAGCCAGTGCTACTGGTGTTAAACTTTTTTTCAGTCGATGGCAAACGTACTGGGATCAGTGTACTGGACCTAGTCTTCTTATCTCTAATGGTAATGATAATATTAGCCGTTTCCTTATAAGGAAACATTTGGCAAATCATTAACCGATGAACCAGTACTACACGAGTTACGCAATCTTTCAATTCATGGCTACACTACAGTGTCAAATGTCGACCGAAACTCAGATTCACATCCGACATCAAGTGGAACTTCTTCCTGCAAACCATTGCTTTATGGATGTTTCCACGATCATTACGGAGGTATAAAGAATAGATATAATAAATTTACCATAATCATACCCTGAACTACCGTCAGACATTATGAACAGATGGCTCCTCGAGGAGAACCGTGACCTGAGCGAATATCGGGCCTTAAATTCACACCCGAGCTCAAGTGGAACACTTATATACGATCCATGAAACATGTAGGTAAAATGATCGACTCCCTGTACCGCTTCAGTAAGTATCTGATACCTCATGTTATCTTCTACCTGTACAAGAGCCAGATCAGGCCTAAAATGGAACACTCTTGCCATATTTGAGAAAAGAGTGCTACCCAGTCCCCACCTTCCAGTTTTGAGAGAGTTCAAAACGTCTCTGTCTTTGTTAGAAAATAATTATTTTCAACCATCCAAACCCGGAATGTGACGAGTCTCTTACGGCTATATCTCTCCTTACATGGACAGTGCTCGGACGAACTACATTCCTAGGCCTTTCCAGGTCTGACCTTCACGACTAGGACCGGTCATGCCACTTACCCAGAAGAAAACCACCCACATTCCCTCCGTATTCCATCGTATTCCATTTAAACAGATTCTTCCCGTAAACCATTATTGCTCTGTGGATGTTTTCACAATCACTACAATCGTAAGATTTTAAAATCTAGATTTAACCATTATTTTCACCTCCTACCCCTTAACGTAACTCTCTACCTCAAGTGGGCCCAGGGGATTGTACAGGGTGAGCCATACTGTAAAAAAGTCAAAAGGATTCCTTGAGGCTAAATAATATTTTTATTGATGAAACTGTATATCTATCTATAGCCTAAATTAATAACAATATTATTTACCCTAGCGTCATTATTCTTGAAGTCAATGAAAATTTTGTTGGGAAGCATAGTTTCAACAACACCCTTATCACTCTAGGGCAAAGAGTGACTTTTAAATTTTGAGGACTTCATAAAGAAACAATTATTATTTAATCACCACAAAGAACACTTTTAAAAATTTTTATCAGCATGGATGGTGCTAACACAATATATATATATATATATATATATATATATATATATATATATATATAGATAAATAGATAGATAGATATGTATATGTATATATACATACTTATATATATATATATTTTAGAATTGGACATAGTCCGACAATTTATTTAAAGACATTTTATATTATGTTTAACGTTCTTTTTATAAAAAGAACGTTAAACATAATATAAAATGTCTTTAAATAAATTGTCGGACTATGTCCAATTCTAAAATATATGACGTCATTTGTTTACATTTGATACGCTAGAGCAGATATGAATAGAAGAGATTCATGGAAGATTTAAGTTTAAAGATAGTAAAATCGACATTGCTAACCAGACGCTGCTCTGTGGCCGAAAGGTTAAGGCACATCACGCGAAATGATGGTTCCGTATAGGATACAGGTTCAATTCCTGTCGGAGAGCGAAAATTTTCTATGAAAATTTCTCGGACATTCAGGCCGGTAAATGTTATTTAATACTGTTTATTATAAAACAGAGCATTTGCTTAAATACTTGTATCTATAAAAAGAACGTTAAACATAATATAAAATGTCTTTATATTTGTATTTTTATGTTTGTTTTTCATTTATATTATTTTATTTATACACACACACCCGAACACACACACACATACACATACACATATATATATATATACATATATATATATTTCATTGAATAATTTAGGCAAGTTATGTCTACTTATTTTCAGTTTGATCCTTTCAAATTCACGGACAAAAATTTTGATGTCATTATTAAAGGAAGAAAGAAAATTACATATATATAGATATGTGTGTATGTGTGTGTGTGAGTGTATGTGTGACTCTGCATACACGCACATACAAACACAGAAACACAATCATATGAGAATGATGATGGTCTATCCCGTCGATTACGAAGTATGGGGATCCGACAACTTCGTTCAGCTTTTATATTTGTGTTGTATGCTTTTAAGCATGAAACAGATTGTCACCGTTTGGTTTTGACCTCAATGTTCACTTTTGTATTTACATACGCTCTATCACTGATATTGAGCTCATTTATCCCATAAATATAGCGACATTCCTTAAAACTACACACACACACATACGTATATATATATATATATATATATATTAGTACAAAAACACACAATCTTAAAATTTAAAAATTCAACCTCAGCGTTGCGACCGCATGCTCCTAAAATTTCTTACAATTAACAATAACACAATTTTAAAAACAAATTTCGGATTACATCTATACTTTTATTGTCCTGTTATTACCTGGATGTAAAAAACAAATATATTTTCATACCTGATGATGTCTGTAGGCACAGATGAAAGCTTGTAATAAAATAAAAAAAGACCTTATGCAACTGGAATTTATAAACAGGGATCATAACATTCATCTACAGGTTCGGGGTTAATGTCATTTATTAAATTTGTTTACGAAGATGTCTTCTCGCCATTTATATCATTAACTTCAATATCTGTTTTTTGTATGAATGATTCATGTAATGTAAGTTGAACTGCACCACATACTTGATATATATATATATATATATATATATATATATATATATATATATATATATATATATATATATATATATATATATATAGTGAAACAGTGGATCATTCTGTCTGTGGATGACAATATATATATATATATATACATGCTCCTGAAAAAAATCATTTCAGCTGAGCTCTTCGGGGAGAAAATAAATTTCTAAACAGTGACTATTACTGCTACTGATGCAAGACTCTTCGTTAAGACGAATCAAGTTCTCCGGTGACTGACGGGTTTGTCTAAAAATAAATACGTCTAAATCCACATTCATCTCTGCCGTGCGCTAGTCAGCCGGGTTTCAATCCCGGCTTGAGTCAATTGGATGTGTAACGTCACTGATGAGTTGACTGAATCAGCGAAACATTCTGTCTCTGGATATATATATATATATATATATATATATATATATATATATATATATATATATATATATATATATATACTCCTGATGTTAAAAATGTCATTTAAAATTTGAGCGTTCCTTCACTTTAATATTTTCCATGTGAAAATGCATAATTAGTCTAAGGAAAATTCTCTTGGGAACGAGACTCAATTTTTTCCCCCTTCCGCTTAAGAATTATTTGTTTGATATGTATATATGACATCTTTGACATTGATATCTAAAGGATTTATTTTACATTAATTTCTTTTCAAATTTGTCTCTTTCGATGTCTATGTATTTAATCCCGAGATAAACGATAATCCTTTTGGAAATTCGTTTAACCATAAGAATTTCAAATCAAAATTAAGTTCATCATTACATGTAAATTGCAATCTGATTTATCTATTCTCATTCATACGTATATATTTAAAATGCATTCAGGGATAGGTTTTGTAAAATTATTATTATTAATAATAATAATAATAATCAACTCCTCTTCCTTCTTCTTCTTCTTCTTCTTCTTCTTCTTCTTCTTCTTCTTCTTCTTCTTCTTCTTCTTCTTCGTCACCATCATCGTCGTCGTCGCCCTTATTCTTGTCTTCCTTCCTCAACTTCTCTTCCTTCTTCAACTCCTCTTCCTTCTACTTCTGTTATTCTTCTGTCGCTTTTTCTTCTTCTTCATCATCTCCTCCTCCTCATTCTTCTTCCTCCTTATCTCCTCCTCCTCCTCACTCAACTAGTCATCCTCTTCCTTGTTCTCCTCCTACTACTTGCTCTTATTCTGTTGTTATTCTGCTGTCACTTCTTCTTCTTCTTCTTCTTCTTCTTCTTCTTCTTCTTCTTCTTCTTCTTCTTCTTCTTCTTCTTCTTCTTCTTCTTCTTCTTCTTCTTCAATGCCCTTCTCCTTTTTTTTCCTCTCTCATATCCCCATGCCTCTCCTCCTCTTCCTTCTTTTGCTATTCTTCTTCTGTCACTGTTTCATCTTTTTTTCAGCAAATCTTCACCTCTTAATAATTCTTCTTCATAAAAAGCAGTATTTGATAAGTCATATTTAATGTTCAGACATTTCGCCATTCTTGGCATTCTTGTTATCACACTGCATGATATTTAATAAAAATGTCATAAAAAGTCATATCACACTGTGTGGTATTACATTTTTGAAAAATCATAAAACGTCATATCACACTGTGTGATTTTTAATACAAATGTCATAAAAAGTCATATCACAAAGTGTGATATTTAATTAAAAAGTCATAAAATGTCATATCACACTGTGTGATATTTAATACAAATGTCATAAAAAGTCATATCACAATATGTGATATTTAATAAAAATGTCATAAAACGCCATATCACACTGTGGGATATTTAATACAAATGTCATAAAATGTCATATCACACTGTGTGATATTTTGTAAAAAATCATAATAAGTCGTATCACACGTTGTGACATTTAATAAAAATGTCATCAAATGTCATATCAAACTGTGTGATATTTCATAAAAGTCATGAAACGTCATCTCACAATGTGTGATATTTCATGAAAAGTCATAAAAATAATATCTCACTGTCATATTTAATACAAATGTCAAAAAAGTCATATCATAATGTGTGATATTTCATAAAATTCATAAAACATCATATCATACTCTGTGATATTTAATAAAAAGTTATAAATAGTCGTATGATACTGTGTGATATTTAATACAAATGTTATTAAAAGTCATATCACACTGTGATATTTAATAACAAATTCATAAGACGTCATATCGCAATGTGTAATATTTAATAACAAAGTCACAAAAGGTCATAGCACCCTGTGGATATTTAATAAATATTCATAAAAGTCATATCACGCTCTGTGATATTTAATAACAAAGTATAAGTATTTATATCAGACTCTGGGATATTTAATAAAAACGGGATAAAAAACATAAAAAATAAACTAAACGAAATCGGTTAGGCTATATAGCAAAACGCATACTTAAAAAAATAATTTACATTTAACATTTCAACGACCCCTCTCCTTCGTGCGGATGTGTAATCAAATCAACGTAAACATCACTTTTGTCCGAGGAAGACCTTAAAGACGGATAGGCTTAGGCGAAAAATCATTGTAAATTTGTTATAGATTTTTCGAAAATATATACAGGGTGCTATGGATAAATATTCATTTAAATTCCACAAAAATAAAAATAACACTGACATCTCATTTTAGCAGATATATTTAGCAACATTAAAGGAAAATTTCTTGAAATACTAAAGAGTACATTTCTGCAATAAAATCGCCATTGGCCTCCACAGTGCCTTCCCGACGATTTCGGATTTTTCTTCTGCATGGTCTCCATGTTTACGTAGGTGATGGCTGCCGTAATCCTTGCCTTCAGATCATCTTTGGTGTTACAAGGAGTTTTCTTGGTCTCTCACTCAACTGCGCCCCACGCATAGTAATCAAGGGGTTGCAGTCTGGGGAGTTAGGCGGCCTGATGTAAGGGGTTATATGGACGTAGAAATTGTCTGAGAGCCATGACTAAGTTCTCCTGTATGTATGTTATGTTACTGAGTCCCGTTTCCAGACATACGATCTTCCAGAAGCCACGCTATTGACCCAGGACAGCGCTATCTCCTCAAGGCACTTAATGTAGGCTTCCTTGTTGTGTCTGAGGACATTTTGGGAAGATGAATGAAGGCATAACGCCGTCATTACGAGTGATCACTCCAGACACCTTCGTAATCACCATCAGACTCATCAGACTCTTTCTTAATCCTCTGCATCGTCCTCAGATTCACATCCAAACACTCTGAAATATTCGTATTGGACCTTCTGGTGCGAATGCCAAGCAGTACGGCATGCCGTTTCTAAATTTCTGGCCGAGTGAAAAACCTCTTGGTGCTCTTTTTCTCGCAGACAGTGCTGAACAGACGCTATTGTAGCGTTCATTGTACAAAATCCGGATTCTGGGTGCTGGATAGAACATCAATCAGCTAAATGACAAGCTTTATATTTTTCTTATGTGTATGTGTTCGTATATCAAGGATGTTTTTTTCCAAGATTCTCTGGAAACATCCGACTAAATTTAGGCCAATGCAATATCATTGATATTTTTTATGGAAAATGTCTAACATGTACATAAAAATGTCATCATGTAAAATGAAGATAAAAAAAAAATGAAGCCGACACTTATCGCAAATAATTAATCTTCTGTCGAGTTTATAACTTACTTTAAAGCTGGGTTTAATCTGATATAAAATACCTTTGCTCTCTCTGTGGTCGATATCTGATTGCAAATGAAAGCGACATATATAATTTTAGATATCTTTTTTTAATGTTGTTTATAGGCAAATAGGAAATACTGAACATGTCTGAAGCTCTCAGATTTTGGCTTACATTAGATAAGAATTTCTGTTTCTTACATTTAGATAATTATTTTTTTTTATAAATCTAACGTACATGAAAAATTCAAAAAAGTTACTCAGATGAAAGCTATATCAAAATTTTAATTTTTGGTATCTCCGATTTTAATACCACTGCGCAGAAACTGAAACCAGGTCGTTTTTATTATCTTTATCAACTTTAAAAAAACGTGAAATGTGTCAGAAATATTATGTTATTTGAATCGAGAAGTACATACACGTTATGCTGCACTGAATATGTAAAACTGTATTCTGAAAACGACGTTTTCTAATTAATACTAAACAATATGAAAGTTAGGGTCATAATATGAGTTTCAGTAAACATTGTTTCGAAATAGATTTTTTTTTCTATGGGAATCAATGCCAAAAGACGCGTATGTGCTTTGTCTGTGATTACGTGAAACTGATATTTTGAAAATGCCGCTTTTTATTTAATATAAAAAAAATGAAAGTTAGAGATATAATATGAGTATTTAAAAAAAAACGTATTATCTTTCAACGGGAGTCCATACCACAAGACATATATAAGATTATTTTTTGTCTGTGAATATGTGAACCTGATATTCAAAAAAACGCTGATTTTTATTTAATACTAAACAATATCAAAGTTATGGATATAATATGAGTTTAAGAAAAAAATCATTTCGAAATGGGTTTTTGATGTAATGGAATAAACTGTCACCCCCATCAGTTTTCTTCTAATGGGGACTTCTCGTCACAAAACGCATATATGCTGTGTTTATCTATTAATATGTGAAACTAATATTCCAAACAGTTCCTTTCTACTTGTTACTAGTGTAGAAGCCGCCTCTTGGGTGCATTTTAATCTCGCTCCTGCGGAGGGTTTTTTCAGCGTCCTGTGTAAAAGTTATAAGAATTTAGAAATAATAAAATTATTTTAACTTTATTCGACACCTTAATTCGGCATAATCTTTCTTCGTATACGCAACCGATCTACGTAGTTTGTTTACATTTATTTTGCGTGCAATTTTTATTTTCTTTTAAAATCCCCATTCTTTATGATCTCTTCACATAAAGTCACTCTTAACAGATATTAGGGAACCCGAACTATGTAATATATCGAATACGTCACAGTACGAGCCCTAGAAAAAAAAACACATGAGCAACGTACCGCACCCCTTCTGTAGGAGGTTTCAGAAAGAGCACGGTTTTTTTTCTTTACAGCATCGAATGTTGCCATTTTCAAGGATTATATTTTAACTGTTAGAATTAGAAATAGTTTGTTATATGTATGTTTTATAAAATGTTTAATTTTTTGTTTCAAAACACGGTCAAGATATTACGTCCGTGTTGAAAGTTAATATTATTAAGTGTTGGTTTGTTTGTTTTTATTAATAAGGCTTCCATTATTTTTAGCCTCCGGACACTATTCGGAACATACTTGTCGACAACAGTAATATAATAGCATCATCCACATGCAAAAAAAGGTTAAAATAGTAGAATGGCAGAATGTTTTCCTTAAGACGTTAAACAGGTTTTGGATACTTATTTTTAATAGGATCCTCTCATAATCATGGACAAGTTTTCGATATCCTTGTACGATTTTTAAATTGTATGATGTAAACGTCTCAGTCATTGAAATATCTACATTTTTTAAACAAAACTATTTAAAACTATAAGTTAAAATCTAAATATTTTAAACTATCTACTGTAAACATTTAAAAACATATTGCAGTATTCATAATTAATTTTATCGTACAATACATAACCATAGCGTTTTTAACTTGACAAGTAAAAATTTATTTTCAGATGAACAAAATAATCTTTTCTTAGAAAAATGATGAACACAATAATTTTTGTCTTAAAAAAAAACAAAACCCTGATGATGAGATTGTGCTAATGTCGAAAGAACTTGGAATAAAATGAATATGCATCAACATGGTAATTTTCAATCTTCCTTTAATAAGGATACTAAAAAACTGTCCGTGATTACGAGAGGATCCTACTGAAAATAAGTATACAATACTTGTCTAAATTATTTAATGAGACATGTCTTAATGAAAACACGCTGCCAGAATATACGCAATATATATACGAGGGTCATTCAATAAATAAGTTGAATTTTTCGGTATAAGGACTTCTAATACAGATAGAAGCTTACATTCTTTTTATTTTTTTTTGTTTTACTTCTTTTTCACATGGATTTAATTTCTTTTGCAGATTAAAAATCTTTGAGAGTTTTGGCGATTAACAAAGATGACCGACCAAGAAGCATGCTCCAGGATTGAACAGCGGTCAGTTATCAAGTTTTTGGTTGCTGAAGGGTGCAAACCAGTTGAAATTCATAGGAGAATGTCAACTGTGTATGGTGCCACATGTTTCAGCCAAAAAATGTCTACAAGTGGGCTAAATTGTTTAAAGAAGGACGGAGCAGTGTTGAGGATGAAGACAGGCCTGGGAGGCCTACAGAAGTGAGGTCTCCTGAGGTGATCGAATCAGTCAATGACCTCATTCAGTCTGACAGAAGGGTGACAGTGGATGACATTGCAAGGACTTTGAGCTTATCTGTTGGGACAAACGCAAAGGTCATCAGTCAGAAGGAGTCATCTTGCATCATGACAACGCAAGGCCTCACACAGCAGCCCAAACGGTGCAGACCATCAACGAGCTGGGCTGGGAACTGCTCCCTCATCCCCCTTACAGCCCAGACCTTGCCCCTTCAGACTTTCACCTGTTTGGTCCCTTGAAAGCGTTCACAAGAGGCACGAAGTTTAAAAGTGACGATGAAGTCAAAAGTGTTGTGACCGACTGGCTGAGATATCAGTTCAAAGATTTTTACGCTGAGGGAATACGGAAGCTTGTCCACAGATGGGAAAAGTATGTGACAGTGCTGGGAGACTACGTTGAAAAAAAAAAGTAAGCTTCTATCTGTATTAGAAGTCCTTATACCGAAAAATTCACCTTATTTATTGAATGACCCTCGTATATATATATATATATATATATATATATATATATATATATATATATATAGTGTAACCCGGATATAAGAGAGTTGTCGGGACCGCAGATGGAGTCTCTTATATCCGGGTTTCGCTTATATCTGGGTTTGGTCAATTATATATACATTAACACAGGCTCTAATTTGGGACCAGAGAAAATCTCGCTTGTTTCCAGGTTTTCTCTTATATCCGGGTCTCTTATATCTCGGTTACACTATATATATATATATATATATATATATATATATATCGCACGAGTAAATAAATGTACAGAACTCAGCCCAACATTTTTTAATTTTTTTGTCTTGTTATTTTCTTTCCTTTTAGCCGGTCAGAAGTCGCCAATGAAGAGATCTAGATTTCACGTTTGCTGAAGAATGGTGTCGACAGCCCACCGGTTAGCGTCTCTTTTATTTAAAAGCTAAGGGTCGGGAGCGTAAGGCATTTGAACAAGCTGGGGAAATCTGCCTTTGGCCACACAACCAAGAATTCCAAATTCTCCACATATTTCCAAAAACACTTTTACACACATAGGTAGAAAAAATCCATGTAGACACATCCCTAAACAAAACAAATATACAATAGTACGCACCCAAAGACATATCTATATACGTACTTATATGCGATTATATTTGTCTTTTAATCGCTATCACTCGAAACAAGACAATAAAGCCACTAAGATTCAAGTGCTTAGAATGTGTTAACGAATTAGGAAAATAAATATTAATGACAAACAGAAAGAGAAAAGAGTATTCACGAGGACAAATGGCGACGATTGACATTGGGTGTAAATTTTTACAGATTAAATTTGGGTGGAAAGCATGGAGCCGGAAGGAAGTTCCGCAAGCGAGAAGTGCGAGAAAAGAAAATGTCAGCATAGAACTAACGGTTACATGTAGCCAACACGACTGTAAATTGGTAAGACGTCGTCGCCAGTCTAGTACTACGCTTTAATTCAAAGTCCAGGGACTATAGCGAAAGGCTCACCCGAAAAATTACCATGCAAATATTTATAGAAATGGCACAGGGAGATAACCTTTCAGTGTTGAGAAAGTAACTGAGGCCGAGATGCCAGATCAGGGCCAATAATTTTGCTGTTGCTTCTTTCGATTTTATCAAGCATATCTAAGTAAATATCAATGGCCCCGGACCATATGTGACAGCAATATTCTAAACATGGACGAATGTTAGACTTATAGATATGTACGATAGACTCTGGAGTTAAAAATTGTTTAGCACGACACAGAGAACTTAACTTCCTACCAACTGATCAAGCAATGGAATCAATATCGGCTTTACACTTCCTGTCAGCCGACAATGTTGGCAGAAAAAGGCACTACGAATCACTTTCCTGGAGGTTAGCATCAGTCATGCAATATGAGCTATGCTAAAAACATGTAATGATAACAGCAGAAATTGCAATATGAGCACTGGTAAAAATGATTGCTGAAGACATTAGGTTTATATTACCCAGAAATCCATGCACAGATGTCCTCAAGAACACATGGCACAGTGGATAGTTATATCTAGTGACAGGACCCAAAGAGAGTGAGGTCAATACCTGGTTAAGGCTGTGGAGAACTTGGAGAGGGGAATTAACAGGAAGTAACTGATAACTGACATCCATTATACATGGCACGTGGAACTAGAACAGTCTACCCCAGTGAGCGAAATAAAGGTTTCAGTTCGCCATTCCAACCACCTAAAGAAGGCCGGAGCGTAAGATAACTTTGCACATGTATTCTGAAAGAATAAGTTCCACTGTTCAGTATGCCATTTATCTTTTCACCGAAACACTGTTGTAGTTGAAAATGTTTTCCTGGCATTTTCCTAAACTATAATATTGAAACAATAATATATTTGTCCGTTCATGTTCAAGATAAACTGAAGTAGTATTAGCAGTTCCCACAGATTCTATTAGAACATTTACCTATATAGGAGAAGGCACGGTAGAGTAATATATAGCGGCTCGGATGGAGGAATCGGAGTGCCAAGTTCGAATTACATTCACTTACGTGGTATGAATCCTCTTCTTCTTCCCAGCTATAGGTAAATGGCCTTGGATGACAATTGGTCTACCACGGAATGAAATGGCAACCTACGCATGGCATATAACTGGCTGCTCTGTATAGTATAAAATGGGTTTATTTTCATTGAAAATATATCGAAAATGGATGTTTGGAGAAGTAAATATTTCAGGTTTCAGCTAATTTTGAATTATTATCCATTACGTGTTCTGTATGAGAATGACATAGATATATAAAGAGCAAATTGTCGCCATATTATATTTTTCATTTCGCACATGCGCGTTGTTTGATTTTGATTTTGTCGACTGCAAAATAGAATAGGGTCAGTTGCTCGCCGTCTCTGAGGAAAAGAACACCATGACGCAATTCACTCCACCAGAAATTTGTAAACGGTTAACCGTACTGCTTGGCATTCGTGCCGGAAGCTCCAATACAAATATTTCAAAGTTTTTGGGTGTCAATCTGAGGACAGTGCAGAGGATACGGAAAGAGTAGGACGAGTCTAATCGTGATTACGAAGGTGTTTGGAGAGATAATTTTTGTTAACGATGTTACGACATTCATCTTCCCCAAATGGCCTCAGACACAACAAGGAGGCCTACATCAATGCCTTGAGGAGATAGTGCTGACCTGGGTCAATAGGGGGGCTGCTGGAAGATCGTATGTCTGGCAACAGTATTCTTCACCATGCCACACAAGCAGGAGAAACCATTCATGGCTGTCAGACAATATCTGTGACCACATCACCTCTTACATCTGGCCTGAACTGACTGTGAGGATTATGGCAGCATTCACCAACTTAAACAAATAGACTGTCCAGAAGAGTTGCAGGAGATTCCGATGTCGTCTGGATGCCTCGGTTGAAGACAATGATGATTTTATTTTATAAATTTACACTTTAATTCTTCAATTTATCAGCTGATTTCATCAGGAACTCTTGTGGTACGGAAGACATAACTTCTTGTATACGCCCTTCCAGTTATGAAGCAAAAGAAGAAAGAGAGAGGGGGAGAAGAAGAATAAGCGAAAGAAAAAGAAGAAGAAGAAGAAGAAACGGGAGAAGAAGAAGCGAGAGGAGGAGAAAAGCAAGGGTATTATAAATGTATCGATGTGGGGTGGTAACGGATATGTAAATACCTTTTTATCCAGGCTCATATGATCTTAAGAGGAATTTTCATATTCACATATAAACTTTTTGGTGTCATAAATGAGAGAAAAACGCCGTGTTTATATATATTATTTTGTTCCGAGTACTTTTGACATAGCACAATGTCATCATCAATGTGTTGTTTATCTCAAGACAAATATTGTACTGTTCATCATTTTCAAAGACACAAAACTTGTCTCAGTTACTCAATGCAATATATATATATATATATATATATATATATATATATATATATATATATATATATATATATATATATATCTTGGTTGGGCCCGAGGTTATTTTACTATGATATTATTTTTTTAGTTTTGTGTTTCAACATGTCTGTGCAGTTCAGTGAATTTTTGTGAATATATATATATATATATATATATATATATATATATATATATATATATATATATATATATATATATACATATATAACTTTATTAGGGTAATTTTTCCGACGTAATGAAATGACGACAGCTGTTGTGCTTTGATTAAGTTTTGAACAGAGGTTTATTGTTATATATAATAAGCTTTTTCTAGGATGAAAAAACAGAGTAACATAGTTTATACAAAATTTCCCCACCGCAAAAGAAAAACTTTTCCAAAAAACATTCTACCAATTCTAGATTTAAGTTAGGATGCTTGTCTCCGTTGGTAGCTGCATAATTAAATGGAAATATTTCGGCTAGCAGTTGCCAGTCTTGACCAAGACTGGCAAATGCTAGCCCAAATATTTCAATAAAAAAGTTTTTTTCTTTCTTCTTTCGCTGGTTCCTAGGCCTCATGAATTTAAACGTCCCACGAGGCTGGCATCCCGTTCCCACCCCTTCACCGTTGAAACTCTTAGATGTAGACGTCTCTTCTACTCCAATAGCTTCCTGTCTCGCACATCTCGCCTGTGGAACTCCCTTCCTTATTCCTGTTTCCCTGACAAATACAAGCTCCAACTAACAATCAATCGACATCTCCAGCTGCCTTGATCTATCCACTTCCCTTCTCCACATCCTTTCACCTTTCATTCCTATCTGCTCTCGCTCCAAATATTCTGTAACCCCCTTGCCTTGATCGATCCACTATCTTTCTCCACATCCTCTCCTTTACCACTCCTATCTGATCTTCCTCCAAACCTTCTGTAACCCCTTGCGTGCTAGTGGCTTCCAGCCTTGCTTGGAGTGATATGCTTAAACAAAAAAAAATTCAGATTTACTTTGTTAAAATAAGTGTTTTATCAGGATGAGAGCAGATAACGATTGACATTGCGTTTATATTTTTGAAGATTAATGTTGACTGGTAAGCATGGAGCCGGAAAAGTGTACCACAAACGAGAAGTACGAGAAAAGAAACTGTTAGCATAGAACTTACGGATACATCTAATCTACTCAACTGTAAATTGGTGAGACCTCTTTGCCAGTGCGCTCGTCCTGTTCGGTTGCTGTCGTTTCGCACGCGGTGTTGTCGTATGTGCTTAATTTCATAAAATCCAGGTGCTATGGTGAAGAGCTTATCCAAAAAATCACTTCCTTCGTAGATACTATACAGCGTCACTCAGCCTCTGTTATTCATGCGAACGTTGAAGTTAGACATTATTATGGAGTCATGTTTAATTCTTTTCGACATTTGCATTTGGATTTTAATTTTTTCCATTTTTAGATTTTAATTTTTTATTTAATTTTTACAAGCTCAAACATTATGGCGACTGCAGATTGTTGATAAAGTTTAGAACAAAGGCATTTTGTTATGGAAAATAGGATATTTTTTATTACCAAAAAAGAGGGACTGCAATTTTTAAGTGGACGTTGTTTATCATAGCTCTCCAAAATTTCATGTCCTTTCTAGGAAGCGAAATAATTCAACTGAAAACGACATGAAAATACACTAAAGCTAAACGTCATAGCCAAAGACACGACTGCTTTGAATAAAATGGATTTAATCTGGAAATCTAATCTACCATACAACCTCAAAGATTTTTTAACGCCATTGTAGAAGCGGTTTTAATGTATGGTGCCACTGCCTGGACATTAACTGAAACTTTTGAGTCTAGACTTGATGGAACCTATATTTGGATGTTGAGAGCTATACTTAACATCTCTTGGTTTGGTTTGATTTGGTTTCTTTTACGGCATATCAACACCTCAATGGGTTATTTAATGCTGACAATATTTTTATTGCTGGTAATATTTTTTTTCAAAAATATATTGCTGGTAATGTTTTTTTAAAAAATGTAAAGCTGGAAATTTTTAAAAATATATTGCTGGTAATAATGTTTTTTTCAAAAATGAAATTCTGGTAATTTTTTTTTTTCAAAAATGTATTGCTTTTTATAATGTATTGCTGGTAATAATTTTTTACAAAATATTTATGGTATTAAAACCTATTTTTACACTTTCATAGTGTTTTAACCTTATCTTGGGGATTAACTATTTACCTATAGCTGGGACCCCAACAGGTGCTGCCACCCCGGGTGAAGGTGGACCTGGGAACATCAGCAATTAAGAGGTGATTCCACGCTCCTCAAAACCTTCTGATCAGAAGCCTTGCTGTTGGGCGTAGTTTATCACCTTACCCAGGACGCGGATGTAGTTTATCGTCATACCCAGGACAGAACATCACTTGGAGACAACATCCAACTAAATCATAGCTCTATGAACCCATCCCTGATATTTCTATCATCTTTCGCGAACGCAGAATGCAGTTTGCAGGACACTGCTCTGGACACCTAGCCATGGCGCAAGATGATTGGTAACTCAGCAACCACCTACATTGACCGGCTATGTTATAACAATGAATGCCACCCTGATGCAGGACCATGACGGTTGGCGCTATAGGTTCATGTAGGTCCGAGCTAACCAGACGGAATAATCTATAGCTATTAAGAAATTTAATTTTTTTATCATATCTCTCAAAACCTGCTTCGTTGTCTACAATCTCAAGCTCGCCATGTAGGCTAGGCTTTGCTTTCCAATCTTTAGAGCATCGTCGTTGCTTACATGTTCTGTCTATGTTATTCTCATCATCCTTCTGTAGAACACCATTTCTGTTACCTCAAGTCTCTTCAACTATAAGGAGATTGTCTCGCATTCAATGTCATATTCTTTGTTTGTAACGATATTTTTTTTTGTCTTTATAATTCTTATGGTAATTTACCCACGCACGCACGGACTCTCCCAGCTATAAATAGGAGCAGGTACTGCCTTTTGGAGAGGAAAGTTTCCAGCAGGCAGCTCTGACAGCCGGACCGAACATTCTTGCTGTAACACTCTCGTTTGTATATGTTTGTATTACTATTTCTGTTAATATATTTGTTTAACTCAATTCCTCTGTTTGTGTCTTTATTTCTGGCCCCAACAAGGCCACAGCAATAATAGTTTGCTTATCATTAAGAAAGCACATTTGGCTGTGCCATTGCGCCTTGATATTTCCGTGTAGCATTTTATCCTCTACCTTAAATAATGTAACGGACAGAAAATGTGAAATTAATAATATAAAATGGCGACAATTTATCCATTCTACTGAGTATACCCTTATTAATATGTATCTCATTTATATTTTTATCGTAGTTCATGTGTTGAACTTTATATATGGACGGGGTACATGCGCCTTGTATTCGTGATACACGAACCCACCACTTACAGGTCCTGTCCACTAACCAATGAAGGTGGTTTCACACTGACGCCATATAGACATAGTGTTGTAACCTGGAGAGTGTTACTGAATCAGGAATAACCAAACGGAGGTTGGAAATGAAACGGCATTCTTTATCACACCACACAAATACAATACTCGCCAGCTGCGTGAAGTAGGTAAACCACTTCTAGTGGTGGACTACTTAGAGAGTATATTACCCCCACTTACAATAGTGTCCAAAATATTTATGAGGATTGGGATATACCCATTAGTGTTCATAGGTACGGTATATAACACCCCAACTTTTTAGATTTAATCTTCACAGAGACACTATCTTATCCTCGTCGCCCCAAATGTTGTAACCAAGAAAAGGTTACTGAATGAGGAATAACCAAAACGGAGGTTGGAAATGAAATGGTAATCTTTATAATATCGACAAAATACAACACTTGCCAGCGGCGTGAAGTAGGTAAACCACTGCTAATGGTGGACTACTTAGACACCTACATTTCTGTCCTACGTATTTATGAGGATTGGAACATACCCATTAGTGTTCATAGGTACGGTATATAAAAGATAGCGTAATACATTCCCTATGATTATTATCATTTTAAATAATAGGCCGAAGCCGTTATTATAATCACTAAAGATATTCCAGCCGTATGCAGGACTCTGTAGTGAAATTAAACAAAAATGACTCAAATATGCATTAGCCGATTTATCATTGTTTCTCGCGGAACCCTCAGCGATTTCTTAGAGTCCTAGTGTTTCGGGGAACACCGAATGAGAAAAGGAAAAAGAAAACTATAAAAAGGACATTTTTATGTGCCGTGTCCTTTCAGGACGGAGGCGATCATTGCTCACCACTTGCCCCTATCCCTTGCAGGTCTCAATACGTTTCGTCGCTCTGCCACCTTCCCAGACCATGTTCTCTCATCCACTTACTTACCGCCAGGTATATCATGCGTTGCTTTCCCTTGTCTCTCTTTCCCTCTATTCCACTTGTGAGTATCAGATTCTCCAGGCCCTGCTTTCTCATTACGTGTCCCAGAAACTTCAGAATGAGAGAAAACAATCAGTGTATGATTTATTGTAACTGGGTCAGATTTTGAAGAGACACGCTTGAGCAAATCTATCTTCGGTTCAAGTATTGCTGATTGAAAATGGCTTTTGATTTCAACAAGCTTGCGAACACCAGAAAATTGGGCATCGTACTGACAGTGAATGGGGTGAGGAGACGGGCAGAGTATAGATTAGAGAGGGGGTAAAAGAGAGATAGGAGGTAATTTGGAAGGAGGGGAGAGCTATCTGATTAAAGAGAGAGGGACAAGCGACAATAGAGAGAAGTTGGACTGGAAAAACCGATAGGGAAATACAGTTATAAAAGAAAAGCGAGAAGAGAATTTACGAGGAGGTGGGAAGGACGTAAAAAATAGAAAAAGAGAAACAAGTTTTAACAGCAATGTGATATATATATATATATATATATATATATATATATATATATATATATATATATATATATATATACATATACGAGGGTCATTCAATAAATAAGGTGAATTTTTCGGTATAAGGACTTCTAATACAGATAGAAGCTTACTTTATTTTCAACGTAGTCTCCCAGCACTGTCACACCCTTTTCCCATCTGTATTCCCTCAGCGTAAAAATATTTGGACTGATGTCTCAGCCAGTCGCTCACAACACTTTTGACTTCATCGTCACTTTTAAACTTCGTACCTCTCGTGAACGCTTTCAAGGGACCAAACAGATGAAAGTCTGAAGGGGCAAGGTCTGGGATGTAAGGGGAAAGAGGGAGCAATTCCCAGCCCATCTCGTTGATGGTCTGCACCGTTTGGGATGCTGTGCTGTTTGTGCTCTGCAGTAAGCATCTTTGGCATCCACCGGCAGCTGACTTTGTGTGCTGTCCCAACAGATAAGCTCAAAGTCTTTGCAATGTCATCCACTGTCACCCTTCTGTCAGACTGAATGACGTCATTGACTGATTCGATCACCTCAGGAGACCTCACTTCTGTAGGCCTCCCAGGCCTGACTTCATCCTCAACACTGCTCCGTCCTTTTTTAAACAATTTAGCCCA
>OZ038511.1:80139478-80176978 GCA_964036315.1 Acanthosepion esculentum | reverse complement strand
TAATTGTCCTAATTGCTATTGTAAGTAACTGTATAGTGACTTTATTCCCACCTCGTGTGTGAGTGTGAGTGTGTGTGTGAGTGTTCGCATATATATATATATATATATATATATATTTGACAAAGTCCGACAATTTATTTAAAGACATTTATGATATGTTTAACGTTCGTTTGTTTTATAGATACAAGTATTTAAGCAAATGCTCTGTTTAATACTGTTTATTATAAAACAGAGCATTTGCTTAATTACTTGTATCTATAAAAAGAACGTTAAACATATCATAAATGTCTTTAAATATATATATACACACACACACACACACACACACACACACACACACACACACACACACACACACACACACACACACACACACACACACACACACACACACACACACACACACACACACACACACACACACACACACACACACACACACACACACACACACACACACACACACACACAAGCACTCTGACTGACTGGCGTTTGTTTTCATCCGTAAAAGAAATACGCTAGAATTACGAGTGCTTATGGCTTAGTGGTTTCGATCCTGCCTTGTGACTTTCGGGCGTCTAGTCGTGCTGAGGAGCTGTGATACAACGAAACAGTACTGTCTGCAAATAGCGTATATATATATATATACGCACAAACGTGTTGACTTTAACTGTACACTTCTAAGGTTTCTGAAATTTTATTAATTAATTATTTCTCCTTCTCGCGTAATAGGAGTAGATAGGTTCCTCTATCATCCGGTTCATACTCCTCCGCTGTCTTTTGAACAGAAGCCGTGGTTTATCTCTTGTTTTCTGTTTAGGATTGGGTTTCCAGTTCTTTCTAACTCATATCTCCACACTGTTACCTCTAACGTCTCCGATTGATTTCTGAAATATTATTCTCTAATTAAATCTTAACCTCCTGAGGTTTAGATTTATCTGCTATCTTTCCTTCCTAGCCCCAAGCACTGCATATCTTGTCTTTTCTTATGGTCATACATAGTAACACTTTACTTTGAGTGGCTCTTAGGCCTTTTATTGGTTATAAAAATGCAGTCTATTATTTTGAACATTAGGCAATTTTGTTCCAAATATTTGCGGAAAACTTTATCTTTCTTGTAAATACCGATGTGATATAGATATTTATTTTAACCTATTTAATTTTTTTTTCCGTCTTGTTTTTTCCTATCTTTTATATTGGCGTCTTCGTTTTCACACATCCCCCCTTTTTAATCATTTTCTCGTACGTCCTCCAAGTTTTTTCAAGATATGATTTGAAATACTCCTTCGTTCCTGACAGTTCATCCAACACTGTCGATAAGCGGACCGTCTATAGACGCCCTGTTGACATTGAAAAATATACATCAGTCGTCCATCATACTAGAAAATGGCTCCGTGATCTTCTCCCACGTTTTTTCATGCGAAAGATCAAGAGGAAAGAAGCCACATCGATGTGCCAACCTTCAAGATTCTCTTTATTTGGAGAATGCCCGGACTTCCGTAATCACTCTCTTCTATGTGCCGTTTCCATTCATGACTCTCCACAACTTTCTTTCCTTTGCAGCACTTAGCAACGTTTGGCTTTTCGCTATCCTTACTATTCCGTCTTTTGTTCAGCTTAGGTTCGTATCACGTTGAAAGAACGGCTTCCGTACAATCACCGAATTTAAGCAACGCCGAGGCTGGTCAGTACCTAGATTGTTGACCGCTTGGGAATACCAGGTGTTATAAGCGGGTGTGAGGATGATGTACTGGTGTTTTTTTCTCTGTTTTTTTATTACTTCATTAATCTTTTGGCATGAACGTTTCATATTCCAGTGGGACAATGGATTTCTGCTTCACCCATTTCAGAGTCTCTTTGATTTTTAAGCCTCCAAACAGTAGCTCTCATGTCGCAGTGTCCCACATTCTAACGTCCATACTTTCGTCGAAATTTACATTAAGAGATTACGTATGATCGTACGATATTTGTCGTTATGTAACCAATATGAATTCGCTATACTAGCGCTTTTGATGGGCTTTAAGTTTGCTTTCTGCGGTGTATTCCTTTAAATCGTTTAGGATTCTTGTGTAAACAAATCGTAAGATATTCTTTGTCTGCCATATTTAACGGAATTTGCCTCAAGGAAGGATCGTTGCCGAAATATACAATACATACACACACACACACATATTTTGGCTTACTACTTGCACCCCTGAAGATGATCTCAGAAGGAGATAGAAAGTACTTGGGAAATAAAATATGTTATAAAATATGTTATTCGTGAGGATGAACGGATTATGCTATAAATAAGCAGACATAATGTATGTAAGTCATTTAATCAGACATGTCTAAAATATATATACATATATATAATGATAAGATTATTGATCAGTATGGATATTTCCAAAAGGATATAAATCTAGGGAGAGCTCTATGTCAGAGACAGAGAAATAAATATTTTTATAAAAGGCACGAACACTTAAAATTATATGAGGTTATATTTATTTCGTTAGGGTCGTAAAAACGACCCCATTTGATCAGAGCTTCAAATGCAATATATATAGTTTATTATGGGACCGATTTCATATATTTCGATATGTGCACCGCCTGTAACACCGCACGCGACAAGTCGGTAGTTAAGCTCTTGCCAAACACGTTGTAGCGTGTCTCCGGTAACATTATCCAGTGCGGAAGCGAATTCACCAGTGTGCACATAGACCAGTCCCTTCACTTTGACTGTTTTCATCGCCACCGCACCAACCAGATCCATCTCTCTGGCAGATACTCCTCGAGATAAGCACGTATTGTCCTCTTCCATTAAATATAAAATCGGGATCTCTTTCTATTCATTCTGTGAAAATTTGAGGTTATTTCAACAAGAATTGGCAAAATTATTGGCCTGCGAAATGATGGTAATTTTGAGGCCAACCAATATATATATATATATATATATATATATATATATATATAAATATAGGTAGCTATACACGTGTCGAAAAACCTTCGAATTCTTGATTTAACAATAGCCAAATCAATCACGAAGGAAAAAAAAGGTTTTAAAAAAGAAAGAGCCAGGAACATGAAAGTCTGTCGAAAATAATCGCACAGATACAGGTTCAAGGACCAAAGAAAAAACCCCGATATGAGTAAACAACTAACTAACTAAATAGCTCGATACAACCGTAGAGCGATCTGTCTAAGTGAAAACTTGGTAGGTTTATCTGTCTCATTAGGTTTGACTATATATATATATATATATATATATATATATATATATATATATATATATATATATATATATATATATATATATATATATATATATATATATGCAAGTTTCATTAAAGACGACAGACAAGTTACTACGGTTAAGTTTTTTATTTAATTTTTCTTGTGTACGAACAAGAGCTTTCTTTGCTGGACAAAGGGGGTGTAAGAACCGTATTTGGAAATTAAAACACCACTACTACACACTAAGACATATACATAATGCGCACACTCAATTAAGCTGAAAAATCAAATCATCCTTGATAATGGTTAAAGATATAGCCGAAAGCGCTCGGAAAAATAAAACATTTGGACAGTTCTTACACACCCTACACTTAACCGTAGTACCTTGTCTGTCGTTTTTAATGAAACTTGCATAAAAGAAGGATTGCTGCATATATATATATATATATATATATATATATATATATATATATATATATATATATATATGTAATTAAATGGGGTAAACCCGACAATTATTTTAATATATATTGTGTTCATACGTTATTTTTATAGATAAAAATGCTTATACGTTATTTTAAAAATACAAATATATACATGTTTGATTCCTTTCGGAGGACACATTTTCTTTGAGTTTTAGGGGATTTGCTTAAATATTTTATCTATAAAAATAACGTATAAACAATATATATATATATATATATATATATATATATATATATATATATATATATATATATATATATATATATATATATATATATATATATATATATAATGCCTGAGTAGTTAGAACTCCCGCTTTCCAGCCATGAGACACTCGGTTGAATTCATCAGGGTCGATTAATCAGGAACATGACTTCTTGATAATATCGACCTTATAATAATTTTCGAAGATAAAAAGAAAGAATATGAAAAAACTTTAAAAGAAGAGGGCATGAAATCTGGAATTTAAACCTCAAATAAAACAACAAATGAAGAACAATTCAAGGAAAAGAAAAAAATATTATTCGGTTTAACACCCCTTTTAACTTAGGGGTCAAGCGTAAAATAGGAAAAATATTTTTTCAAATTACTTAATAAACACTTCTCCCAAAACTTTGAATTACATAAAATGTTTAATAAAACAAATCCCCAGAGGAATAGAGTCCAGATTCTTTAGAAATTACTCTAGTAAAATAATTTTCGAAGATAAAAAGAAAGAATATGAAAAAACTTTAAAAGAATAAGGGCATAAAACCAAACTGGAATTTAAACCTCAAATAAAACATCAAATGAAAAAGAATTTGAGAAAAAGAAAAAAATATTTTAACTTAGAGGTCAAATGGAAAATAGGGAAATATTTTTCAAATTACTTGCTAAACACTTCCCCCAAAACTTTGAATTACATAAAATATTTAATAAAGCAGTTAAATTAAGCTACAGCTGTCCTAGTGATGTAGAAACCACAATAAAAAGACAAAACGCCAGAAATTTCAAAACTAAAGTTACGCAAGACATCGTTCACATTGGAATATGCAACTGTAGAAATAAAAATAGATGTCCATTAGATAGAGTTTGCAAAACTGAAGCAGTAATTTACAAATCAGAAGTAATCAATACAAATGGTCATAAAAATATACTTGGAGTGTACTGAGGGTAACTTTAAAACGAGGTGGTACTAACATAAGTCATCTTTTATGCTTGAAAGCCTTAGAAATTCTACTAAACTAGCCAATCATCTGTGGAAATTAAAGCAAAAAATTAAAAAAAGATCTGATTGTAAACTGGAAAATTTTTTTAAAAGCCAAATCTTAAAACAGTCACAGCAACATCTGCAACGTTTGTCAACAAGAAAAATTAGCAATAATAACATTTCCAGACAAAAAAAAAATTCAATTACTGATTGGAAATTATGACCCATTGTATACACACTAAAAACATCTTTTTAAGTTCATATGAAGTGCGATGAAAAGAAAGTATGTATATGTTATTTAATCCCTCACCGATAGATCGATACTTTTCCAATACACCTGATTTCCCCCTCCTTATTTATTTTTAATATAGCGTTCATCAATATTTTATTTTAAAAAAAAAAAGGAATAGCAAATCAATTGACCGAATAGCGGAATCGGCTGATTTCTTAATTTTACACACACACACACACACACTTACACAGACACACACATACACAGACACACATATACACACACATACACACATACACGCACGCACACACACACACACACACACACACACACACATATATATATATATATATATATATATATATATATATATCTATATATATATATATATATGTATATATATATGCCTTCTCTAAATGTATGTTTGGTCATTTGGTAATAATCTTGGAAGTTCGTAGAGCCTAGACTTTTTTAGTCTCTCTTCTTATATATATATATATATATATATATATATATATATATATATATATATATATATATATATTTGTGTGTGTGTGTGTATGTGTGTCTGTGTGAGTGAGCGTATTATGAGGGCGTATAAATTCACATACATTCACTCCCACTTACTCAAGAATCACAAACAGTAGTAACATATCCTATCGGATAACTTACGTCTGGAGCAAGAAATTGAAAGGTCACGTGACCGTGTTGGGGGTTGTTAAATGCCAGGAAGTGGTGTGGACATCTTTGAACAGTCTGCCTTCATTTTCGGTGTTTTTGGCTGTGGAATCTCTGTCAGTAAGATCATAAAAAATAGCCTTACTTCGGGAGGAAGCATTTCTCAAGGAAGGGGGAATCGTTTTTCTTACGGTACAGGCTTTGGCACTTGGGATTGAAACTTATCGTATCATATATACAGATAGAAATGGAAGAAAATAAAAGAAAGCAAAAAAACAAAAAAAAAAAATCTAGGAAATGTATGTGTGTAGCTATACACAAAGTCGTTTTTATAGCCGACACATTGTTACTCAATGGCATAAACTACGCAGATAAAAAAAAAGAGCCTGGCTTTATCAAAAATTTGGCGTGTAGAAAAAACATTTCTAGCGTAGGCGAATTTACGATTTTATAAGTATACGCAAGTTGCTTCTGATGTAGTTGGTAAGCACTAAAACAGTTAACACTTTCACCGCTGCATTCCTAAACCGTTGTTGCCAGGCCGTGCTGGTCCGTTTGTGGGGAAATAACAAATTGCTATTTATTGGAAATAAATGATTATTTTCTGTTCGATCCGATACTCAGCATTACAGACTGGATCTAAACGGCACCCCTACTGTTGTGAATATGGATTATCTCCCCTTTGATAATCCAAGCTATAAAAGCTGTACATTTCCGCTTGTCAAGTAGCCGAGTAGTAAGATTCTTAATTGAATAAAAGATTACTAGACAGAATCTCTTGTCCTGTTTTCATTACAATTTATTCAATTAAGAATCTTACTACTCGTCTACTTGACAAGCGGAAATGTACAGCCTTTATAGCTTGGATTATCAAAGGGGAGATAATCTATATTCACAACACCCACAAACAGGGAATATAATGAATTACGTCACAAAACTGGTCGCGGTATAAGTTACTGTATGTCTACGTTGTTTTAGAAAGGACGCTAAACGATGCTTAGTTTTCAAATCAAACGATGTGGTTACAAATTTGACGGTATCTTTAAAGCGTCTATATACGTCGACCGCTGGTTTTAAAATTTGGGCAACTGTGTATAATCAGATCAAGAGTAGCGAAAAATTTTTTTATAATAAACCTCTATTTTAAACAAAGCCATTCATCAAAGATTAATCATTTTCAAGCTATTTTATCTAAAGAAAATTAGGAAGAAACAAACGTGAAGAAGCAGACCAGTTTCAGGAATCGTAGAATTCGAATTCCAGTTGAGTACATTGCATTCGTTTACATTCCAATGCCATTGAGAAAGGTACGAATCCATCTCTTATAAAATATATATGCGTCCTATTTCTCGAATATTCAGGTCAGTAGATGTAGTTGGATAAAAATTTCTATTTAATTAAAAGATAGCTTCTACTCTAATATGAGTATCCATAAAAAATTACGTATAAAAAAAAATAATTAAAATAAATAAATGTAAAATTATCAAAAAATTAAACATTTCAAAATTATGAAATATGTAAATTCTCTACGATACAATATTTATAATTTACCATTTCATAAATAACTATGGTGAAGTAATGGATAGCGACTGGGATTGGAGAATAGGAGTGCCGAGTTCGCATTCCAGTCAAATCCATTACATTCACTTACATGCTAATACCCCCTTGGTAAAGGTATGAATCTTATTCTTCTGCCTCCAGCTATGGGTAAATAGAAGGACAGGCTGGTTTCTACAGCCTTGGATGGCAATTACTCTACTGCAGAAAAAAATGATAACCTACTGCGGCAAAAAATCAGTCATATCAAGGCTGGTGGTCATGGTACAAGATCAGTCATATCAAGGCTGGTGGTCATGGTACAGGATCAGTCATATCAAGGCTGGTGGTCATGGTACAGGATCAGTCATATCAAGGCTGGTGGTCATGGTACAAGATCAGTCATATCAAGGCTGGTTGTCATGGTACACGATCAGTCATATCAAGGCTGGTGGTCATGGTACACGATCAGTCATATCAAGGCTGGTGGTCATGGTACAGGATCAGTCATATCAAGGCTGGTGGTCATGGTACAGGATCAGTCATATCAAGGCTGGTGGTCATGGTACACGATCAGTCATATCAAGGCTAGTTGTCATGGTACACGATCAGTCATATCAAGGCTGGTGGTCATGGTACAAGATCAGTCATATCAAGGCTGGTGGTCATGGTACAAGATCAGTCATATCAAGGCTGGTGGTCATGGTACAAGATCAGTCATATCAAGGCTGGTGGTCATGGTACAAGATCAGTCATATCAAGGCTGGTTGTCATGGTACACGATCAGTCATATCAAGGCTGGTGGTCATGGTACACGATCAGTCATATCAAGGCTGGTGGTCATGGTACAAGATCAGTCATATCAAGGCTGGTGGTCATGGTACACGCTCAGTCATATCAAGGCTGGTGGTCATGGTACAGGATCAGTCATATCAAGGCTGGTGGTCATGGTACAAGATCAGTCATATCAAGGCTGGTTGTCATGGTACACGATCAGTCATATCAAGGCTGGTGGTCATGGTACACGATCAGTCATATCAAGGCTGGTGGTCATGGTACAGGATCAGTCATATCAAGGCTGGTGGTCATGGTACAAGATCAGTCATATCAAGGCTGGTGTTCATGGTACACGATCAGTCATATCAAGGCTGGTGGTCATGGTACACGATCAGTCATATCAAGGCTGGTGGTCATGGTACACGATCAGTCATATCAAGGCTGGTTGTCATGGTACACGATCAGTCATATCAAGGCTGGTGGTCATGGTACACGATCAGTCATATCAAGGCTGGTGGTCATGGTACAGGATCAGTCATATCAAGGCTGGTGGTCATGGTACAGGATCAGTCATATCAAGGCTGGTGGTCATGGTACACGATCAGTCATATCAAGGCTGGTTGTCATGGTACACGATCAGTCATATCAAGGCTGGTGGTCATGGTACAAGATCAGTCATATCAAGGCTGGTGGTCATGGTACACGATCAGTCATATCAAGGCTGGTGGTCATGGTACACGATCAGTCATATCAAGGCTGGTGGCCATGGTACAAGATCAGTCATATCAAGGCTGGTGGTCATGGTACAAGATCAGTCATATCAAGGCTGGTGGTCATGGTACAAGATCAGTCATATCAAGGCTGGTGGTCATGGTACACGATCAGTCATATCAAGGCTGGTGGTCATGGTACACGATCAGTCATATCAAGGCTGGTGGTCATGGTACACGATCAGTCATATCAAGGCTGGTTGTCATGGTACACGATCAGTCATATCAAGGCTGGTGGTCATGGTACACGATCAGTCATATCAAGGCTGGTGGTCATGGTACAGGATCAGTCATATCAAGGCTGGTGGTCATGGTACAGGATCAGTCATATCAAGGCTGGTGGTCATGGTACACGATCAGTCATATCAAGGCTGGTTGTCATGGTACACGATTAGTCATATCAAGGCTGGTGGTCATGGTACAAGATCAGTCATATCAAGGCTGGTGGTCATGGTACAAGATCAGTCATATCAAGGCTGGTGGTCATGGTACAAGATCAGTCATATCAAGGCTGGTGGTCATGGTACAAGATCAGTCATATCAAGGCTGGTTGTCATGGTACACGATCAGTCATATCAAGGCTGGTGGTCATGGTACACGATCAGTCATATCAAGGCTGGTGGTCATGGTACACGCTCAGTCATATCAAGGCTGGTGGTCATGGTACAGGATCAGTCATATCAAGGCTGGTGGTCATGGTACAAGATCAGTCATATCAAGGCTGGTTGTCATGGTACACGATCAGTCATATCAAGGCTGGTGGTCATGGTACACGATCAGTCATATCAAGGCTGGGGGTCATGGTACAGGATCAGTCATATCAAGGCTGGTGGTCATGGTACAGGATCAGTCATATCAAGGCTGGTGGTCATGGTACACGATCAGTCATATCAAGGCTGGTTGTCATGGTACACGATCAGTCATATCAAGGCTGGTGGTCATGGTACAAGATCAGTCATATCAAGGCTGGTGGTCATGGTACAAGATCAGTCATATCAAGGCTGGTGGTCATGGTACAAGATCAGTCATATCAAGGCTGGTGGTCATGGTACAAGATCAGTCATATCAAGGCTGGTTGTCATGGTACACGATCAGTCATATCAAGGCTGGTGCTCATGGTACACGATCAGTCATATCAAGGCTGGTGGTCATGGTACAAGATCAGTCATATCAAGGCTGGTGGTCATGGTACACGCTCAGTCATATCAAGGCTGGTGGTCATGGTACAGGATCAGTCATATCAAGGCTGGTGGTCATGGTACAAGATCAGTCATATCAAGGCTGGTTGTCATGGTACACGATCAGTCATATCAAGGCTGGTGGTCATGGTACACGATCAGTCATATCAAGGCTGGTGGTCATGGTACAGGATCAGTCATATCAAGGCTGGTGGTCATGGTACAGGATCAGTCATATCAAGGCTGGTGGTCATGGTACACGATCAGTCATATCAAGGCTGGTTGTCATGGTACACGATCAGTCATATCAAGGCTGGTGGTCATGGTACAAGATCAGTCATATCAATGCTGGTGGTCATGGAACAGGATCAGTCATATCAAGGCTGGTGGTCATGGTACACGATCAGTCATATCAAGGCTGGTGGTCATGGTACAGGATCAGTCATATCAAGGCTGGTGGTCATGGTACAAGATCAGTCATATCAAGGCTGGTTGTCATGGTACACGATCAGTCATATCAATGCTGGTGGTCATGGTACACGATCAGTCATATCAAGGCTGGTGGTCATGGTACAGGATCAGTCATATCAAGGCTGGTGGTCATGGTACACGCTCAGTCATATCAAGGCTGGTTGTCATGGTACACGATCAGTCATATCAAGGCTGGTGGTCATGGAACAGGATCAGTCATATCAAGGCTGGTGGTCATGGTACAAGATCAGTCATATCAAGGCTGGTGGTCATGGTACAAGATCAGTCATATCAAGGCTGGTGGTCATGGTACAAGATCAGTCATATCAAGGCTGGTGGTCATGGTACAAGATCAGTCATATCAAGGCTGGTTGTCATGGTACACGATCAGTCATATCAAGGCTGGTGGTCATGGTACACGATCAGTCATATCAAGGCTGGTGGTCATGGTACAGGATCAGTCATATCAAGGCTGGTGGTCATGGTACAGGATCAGTCATATCAAGGCTGGTGGTCATGGTACACGATCAGTCATATCAAGGCTGGTTGTCATGGTACACGATCAGTCATATCAAGGCTGGTGGTCATGGTACAAGATCAGTCATATCAATGCTGGTGGTCATGGAACAGTATCAGTCATATCAAGGCTGGTGGTCATGGTACACGATCAGTCATATCAAGGCTGGTGGTCATGGTACAGGATCAGTCATATCAAGGCTGGTGGTCATGGTACAAGATCAGTCATATCAAGGCTGGTTGTCATGGTACACGATCAGTCATATCAAGGCTGGTGGTCATGGTACACGATCAGTCATATCAAGGCTGGTGGTCATGGTACAGGATCAGTCATATCAAGGCTGGTGGTCATGGTACACGCTCAGTCATATCAAGGCTGGTTGTCATGGTACACGATCAGTCATATCAAGGCTGGTGGTCATGGAACAGGATCAGTCATATCAAGGCTGGTGGTCATGGTACAAGATCAGTCATATCAAGGCTGGTGGTCATGGTACACGATCAGTCATATCAAGGCTGGTGGTCATGGTACAAGATCAGTCATATCAAGGCTGGTGGTCATGGTACACGATCAGTCATATCAAGGCTGGTGGTCATGGTACACGATCAGTCATATCAAGGCTGGTGGTCATGGTACACGATCAGTCATATCAAGGCTGGTGGTCATGGTACAAGATCAGTCATATCAAGGCTGGTGGTCATGGAACAGGATCAGCCATATCAAGGCTGGTGGTCATGGTACAAGATCAGTCATATCAAGGCTGGTGTTCATGGTACACGATCAGTCATATCAAGGCTGGTGGTCATGGTACACGATCAGTCATATCAAGGCTGGTGGTCATGGTAAAAGATCAGTCATATCAAGGCTGGTGTTCATGGTACACGATCAGTCATATCAAGGCTGGTGGTCATGGTACACGATCAGTCATATCAAGGCTGGTGGTCATGGTACAAGATCAGTCATATCAAGGCTGTTGTCATGGTACACGATCAGTCATATCAAGGCTGGTGGTCATGGTACAGGATCAGTCATATCAAGGCTGGTGGTCATGGTACAAGATCAGTCATATCAAGGCTGGTGTTCATGGTACACGATCAGTCATATCAAGGCTGGTGGTCATGGTACACGATCAGTCATATCAAGGCTGGTGGTCATGGTACAAGATCAGTCATATCAAGGCTGTTGTCATGGTACACGATCAGTCATATCAAGGCTGGTGGTCATGGTACAGGATCAGTCATATCAAGGCTGGTGGTCATGGTACAAGATCAGTCATATCAAGGCTGGTTGTCATGGTACACGATCAGTCATATCAAGGCTGGTGGTCATGGTACACGATCAGTCATATCAAGGCTGGTGGTCATGGTACAAGATCAGTCATATCAAGGCTGTTGTCATGCTACACAATCAGTCATATCAAGGCTGGTGGTCATGGTACACGATCAGTCATATCAAGGCTGGTGGTCATGGTACAAGATCAGTCATATCAAGGCTGTTGTCATGGTACACGATCAGTCATATCAAGGCTGGTGGTCATGGTACAGGATCAGTCATATCAAGGCTGGTGGTCATGGTACAAGATCAGTCATATCAAGGCTGGTTGTCATGGTACACGATCAGTCATATCAAGGCTGGTGGTCATGGTACACGATCAGTCATATCAAGGCTGGTGGTCATGGTACAGGATCAGTCATATCAAGGCTGGTGGTCATGGTACAAGATCAGTCATATCAAGGCTGGTTGTCATGGTACACGATCAGTCATATCAAGGCTGGTGGTCATGGTACACGATCAGTCATATCAAGGCTGGTGGTCATGGTACAGGATCAGTCATATCAAGGCTGGTGGTCATGGTACACGCTCAGTCATATCAAGGCTGGTTGTCATGGTACACGATCAGTCATATCAAGGCTGGTGGTCATGGAACAGGATCAGTCATATCAAGGCTGGTGGTCATGGTACAAGATCAGTCATATCAAGGCTGGTGGTCAAGGTACACGATCAGTCATATCAAGGCTGGTGGTCATGGTACAAGATCAGTCATATCAAGGCTGGTGGTCATGGTACACGATCAGTCATATCAAGGCTGGTTGTCATGGTACACGATCAGTCATATCAAGGCTGGTGGTCATGGTACACGATCAGTCATATCAAGGCTGGTGGTCATGGTACAGGATCAGTCATATCAAGGCTGGTGGTCATGGTACAAGATCAGTCATATCAAGGCTGGTTGTCATGGTACACGATCAGTCATATCAAGGCTGGTGGTCATGGTACACGATCAGTCATATCAAGGCTGGTGGTCATGGTACAGGATCAGTCATATCAAGGCTGGTGGTCATGGTACACGCTCAGTCATATCAAGGCTGGTTGTCATGGTACACGATCAGTCATATCAAGGCTGGTGGTCATGGAACAGGATCAGTCATATCAAGGCTGGTGGTCATGGTACAAGATCAGTCATATCAAGGCTGGTGGTCAAGGTACACGATCAGTCATATCAAGGCTGGTGGTCATGGTACAAGATCAGTCATATCAAGGCTGGTGGTCATGGTACACGATCAGTCATATCAAGGCTGGTGGTCATGGTACACGATCAGTCATATCAAGGCTGGTGGTCATGGTACACGATCAGTCATATCAAGGCTGGTGGTCATGGTACAAGATCAGTCATATCAAGGCTGGTGGTCATGGAACAGGATCAGCCATATCAAGGCTGGTGGTCATGGTACAGGATCAGTCATATCAAGGCTGGTAGTCATGGAACAGGATCAGTCATATCAAGACAGGTGGTCATGGTACAAGATCAGTCATATCAAGGCTGGTGGTCATGGTAAAAGATCAGTCATATCAAGGCTGGTGGTCATGGTACACGATCAGTCATATCAAGGCTGGTGGTCATGGTACACGATCAGTCATATCAAGGCTGGTGGTCATGGTACAAGATCAGTCATATCAAGGCTGGTGGTCATGGTACACGATCAGTCATATCAAGGCTGGTGATCATGGTACACGATCAGTCATATCAAGGCTGGTGGTCATGGTACAAGATCAGTCATATCAAGGATGGTGGTCATGGTACACGATCATTCATATCAAGGCTGGTGGTCATGGTACACGATCAGTCATATCAAGGCTGGTGGTCATGGTACAAGATCAGTCATATTAAGGCTGGTGGTCATGGAACAGGATCAGTCATATCAAGGCTGGTGGTCATGGTACACGATCAGTCATATCAAGGCTGGTGGTCATGGTACAAGATCAGTCATATCAAGGCTGGTGGTCATGGTACACGATCAGTCATATCAAGGCTGGTGGTCACGGTACACGATCAGTCATATCAAGGCTGGTGGTCATGGTACAAGATCAGTCATATCAAGGCTGGTGGTCATGGAACACGATCAGTCATATCAAGGCTGGTGGTCATGGTACAGGATCAGTCATATCAAGGCTGGTGGTCATGGTACAAGATCAGTCATATCAAGGCTGGTGGTCATGGAACAGGATCAGTCATATCAAGGCTGGTGGTCATGGTACACGATCAGTCATATCAAGGCTGGTGGTCATGGTACACGATCAGTCATATCAAGGCTGGTGGTCATGGTACAAGATCAGTCATATAAAGGCTGGTGGTCATGGTACACGATCAGTCATATCAAGGCTGGTGGTCATGGTACACGATCAGTCATATCAAGGCTGGTGGTCATGGTACAAGATCAGTCATATCAAGGCTGGTGGTCATGGAACAGGATCAGTCATATCAAGGCTGGTGGTCATGGTACAGGATCAGTCATATCAAGGCTGGTGGTCATGGTACACGATCAGTCATATCAAGGCTGGTGGTCATGGTACACGATCAGTCATATCAAGGCTGGTGGTCATGGAACAGGATCAGTCATATCAAGGCTGGTGGTCATGGTACAGGATCAGTCATATCAAGGCTGGTGGTCATGGTACAGGATCAGTCATATCAAGGCTGGTGGTCATGGTACAAGATCAGTCATATCAAGGCTGTTGTCATGGTACACGATCAGTCATATCAAGGCTGGTGGTCATGGTACAGGATCAGTCATATCAAGGCTGGTGGTCATGGTACAAGATCAGTCATATCAAGGCTGGTGGTCATGGTACAAGATCAGTCATATCAAGGCTGTTGTCATGGTACACGATCAGTCATATCAAGGCTGGTGGTCATGGTACAGGATCAGTCATATCAAGGCTGGTGGTCATGGTACAAGATCAGTCATATCAAGGCTGTTGTCATGGTACACGATCAGTCATATCAAGGCTGGTGGTCATGGTACAGGATCAGTCATATCAAGGCTGGTGGTCATGGTACAAGATCAGTCATATCAAGGCTGTTGTCATGGTACACGATCAGTCATATCAAGGCTGGTGGTCATGGTACAGGATCAGTCATATCAAGGCTGGTGGTCATGGTACAAGATCAGTCATATCAAGGCTGGTGGTCATGGTACAAGATCAGTCATATCAAGGCTGGTGGTCATGGTACAGGATCAGTCATATCAAGGCTGGTGGTCATGGTACACGATCAGTCATATCAAGGCTGGTGGTCATGGTACAGGATCAGTCATATCAAGGCTGGTGGTCATGGTACAAGATCAGTCATATCAAGGCTGGTGGTCATGGTACAAGATCAGTCATATCAAGGCTGTTGTCATGGTACACGATCAGTCATATCAAGGCTGGTGGTCATGGTACAGGATCAGTCATATCAAGGCTGGTGGTCATGGTACAAGATCAGTCATATCAAGGCTGTTGTCATGGTACACGATCAGTCATATCAAGGCTGGTGGTCATGGTACAGGATCAGTCATATAAAGGCTGGTGGTCATGGTACAAGATCAGTCATATCAAGGCTGGTGGTCATGGTACAAGATCAGTCATATCAAGGCTGTTGTCATGGTACAAGATCAGTCATATCAAGGCTGTTGTCATGGTACAAGATCAGTCATATCAAGGCTGGTGGTCATGGTACAGGATCAGTCATATAAAGGCTGGTGGTCATGGTACACGATCAGTCATATCAAGGCTGGTGGTCATGGTACAGGATCAGTCATATCAAGGCTGGTGGTCATGGTACAAGATCAGTCATATCAAGGCTGGTGGTCATGGTACAAGATCAGTCATATCAAGGCTGTTGTCATGGTACAAGATCAGTCATATCAAGGCTGTTCTCATGGTACAAGATCAGTCATATCAAGGCTGGTGGTCATGGTACAGGATCAGTCATATAAAGGCTGGTGGTCATGGTACACGATCAGTCATATCAAGGCTGGTGGTCATGGTACAGGATCAGTCATATCAAGGCTGGTGGTCATGGTACAAGATCAGTCATATCAAGGCTGGTGGTCATGGTACAAGATCAGTCATATCAAGGCTGTTGTCATGGTACACGATCAGTCATATCAAGGCTGGTGGTCATGGTACAGGATCAGTCATATCAAGGCTGGTGGTCATGGTACAAGATCAGTCATATCAAGGCTGTTGTCATGGTACACGATCAGTCATATCAAGGCTGGTGGTCATGGTACAGGATCAGTCATATCAAGGCTGGTGGTCATGGTACAAGATCAGTCATATCAAGGCTGGTGGTCATGGTACAAGATCAGTCATATCAAGGCTGGTGGTCATGGTACAGGATCAGTCATATCAAGGCTGGTGGTCATGGTACAAGATCAGTCATATCAAGGCTGTTGTCATGGTACACGATCAGTCATATCAAGGCTGGTGGTCATGGTACAGGATCAGTCATATCAAGGCTGGTGGTCATGGTACAAGATCAGTCATATCAAGGCTGGTGGTCATGGTACAAGATCAGTCATATCAAGGCTGGTGGTCATGGTACACGATCAGTCATATCAAGGCTGGTGGTCATGGTACACGATCAGTCATATCAAGGCTGGTGGTCATGGTACAAGATCAGTCATATCAAGGCTGGTGGTCATGGTACAAGATCAGTCATATCAAGGCTGGTGGTCATGGTACACGATCAGTCATATCAAGGCTGGTGGTCATGGTACACGATCAGTCATATCAAGGCTGGTGGTCATGGTACACGATCAGTCATATCAAGGCTGGTGGTCATGGTACACGATCAGTCATATCAAGGCTGGTGGTCATGGTACAAGATCAGTCATATCAAGGCTGGTGGTCATGGTACACGGTCAGTCATATCAAGGCTGGTGGTCATGGTACACGATCAGTCATATCAAGGCTGGTGGTCATGGTACACGATCAGTCATATCAAGGCTGGTGGTCATGGTACACGATCAGTTATATCAAGGCTGGTGGTCATGGTACAAGATCAGTCATATCAAGGCTGGTGGTCATGGTACACGATCAGTCATATCAAGGCTGGTGGTCATGGTACACGATCAGTCATATCAAGGCTGGTGGTCATGGTACAAGATCAGTCATATCAAGGCTGGTGGTCATGGTACAAGATCAGTCATATCAAGGCTGGTGGTCATGGAACAGGATCAGTCATATCAAGGCTGGTGGTCATGGTACACGATCAGTCATATCAAGGCTGGTGGTCATGGTACACGATCAGTCATATCAAGGCTGGTGGTCATGGTACAAGATCAGTCATATCAAGGCTGGTGGTCATGGAACAGGATCAGTCATATCAAGGCTGGTGGTCATGGTACAGGATCAGTCATATCAAGGCTGGTAGTCATAGAACAGGATCAGTCATATCAAGGCTGGTGGTCATGATACAGGATCAGTCATATCAAGGCTGGTGGTCATGGTACACGATCAGTCATATCAAGGCTGGTGGTCATGGTACAGGATCAGTCATATCAAGGCTGGTGGTCATGGTACACGATCAGTCATATCAAGGCTGGTGGTCATGGTACAAGATCAGTCATATCAAGGCTGTTGTCATGGTACACGATCAGTCATATCAAGGCTGGTGGTCATGGTACAGGATCAGTCATATCAAGGCTGGTGGTCATGGTACAGGATCAGTCATATCAAGGCTAGTGGTCATGGTACAAGATCAGTCATATCAAGGCTGGTGTTCATGGTACACGATCAGTCATATCAAGGCTGGTGGTCATGGTACACGATCAGTCATATCAAGGCTGGTGGTCATGGTACAAGATCAGTCATATCAAGGCTGGTGGTCATGGTACACGATCAGTCATATCAAGGCTGGTGGTCATGGTACACGATCAGTCATATCAAGGCTGGTGGTCATGGTACAAGATCAGTCATATCAAGGCTGGTGGTCATGGTACTTGATCAGTCATATCAAGGCTGGTTGTCATGGTACACGATCAGTCATATCAAGGCTGGTTGTCATGGTACACGATCAGTCATATCAAGGCTGGTGGTCATGGTACACGATCAGTCATATCAAGGCTGGTGGTCATGGTACAATATCAGTCATATCAAGGCTGGTGGTCATGGAACAGGATCAGTCATATCAAGGCTGGTGGTCATGGTACACGATCAGTCATATCAAGGCTGGTGGTCATGGTACACGATCAGTCATATCAAGGCTGGTGGTCATGGTACAAGATCAGTCATATCAAGGCTGGTGGTCATGGAACAGGATCAGTCATATCAAGGCTGGTGGTCATGGTACACGATCAGTCATATCAAGGCTGGTGGTCATGGTACACGATCAGTCATATCAAGGCTGGTGGTCATGGTACACGATCAGTCATATCAAGGCTGGTGGTCATGGTACAAGATCAGTCATATCAAGGCTGGTGGTCATGGAACAGGATCAGTCATATCAAGGCTGGTGGTCATGGTATACGATCAGTCATATCAAGCTGGTGGTCATGGTACACGATCAGTCATATCAAGGCTGGTGGTCATGGTACAGGATCAGTCATATCAAGGCTGGTGGTCATGGAACACGATCAGTCATATCAAGGCTGGTGGTCATGGTACACGATCAGTCATATCAAGGCTGGTGGTCATGGTACACGATCAGTCATATCAAGGCTGGTGGTCATGGTACACGATCAGTCATATCAAGGCTGGTGGTCATGGTACACGATCAGTCATATCAAGGCTGGTGGTCATGGTACAAGATCAGTCATATCAAGGCTGGTGGTCATGGAACAGGATCAGTCATATCAAGGCTGGTGGTCATGGTACACGATCAGTCATATCAAGGCTGGTGGTCGTGGTACACGATCAGTCATATCAAGGCTGGTGGTCATGGTACAAGATCAGTCATATCAAGGCTGGTGGTCATGGTACACGATCAGTCATATCAAGGCTGGTGGTCATGGTACACGATCAGTCATATCAAGACTGGTGGTCATGGTACAAGATCAGTCATATCAAGGCTGGTGGCCATGGTACAAGATCAGTACTATCAAGGCTGGTGGTCATAGTACACGATCAGTCATATCAAGGCTGGTGGTCATGGTACACGATCAGTCATATCAAGGCTGGTGGTCATGGTACAAGATCAGTCATATCAAGGCTGGTGGTCATGGTACAAGATCAGTCATATCAAGGCTGGTGGTCATGGTTCAGAGTCAGTCATATCAAGGCTGGTGGTCATGGTACACGATCAGTCATATCAAGGCTGGTGGTCATGGTACACGATCAGTCATATCAAGGCTGGTGGTCATGGTACACGATCAGTCATATCAAGGCTGGTGGTCATGGTACAAGATCAGTCATATCAATGCTGGTGGTCATGGAACAGGATCAGTCATATCAAGGCTGGTGGTCATGGTACACGATCAGTCATATCAAGGCTGGTGGTCATGGTACACGATCAGTCATATCAAGTCTGGTGGTCATGGTACAAGATCAGTCATATCAATGCTGGTGGTCATGGAACAGGATCAGTCATATCAAGGCTGGTGGTCATGGTACACGATCAGTCATATCAAGGCTGGTGGTCATGGTACACGATCAGTCATATCAAGGCTGGTGGTCATGGTACACGATCAGTCATATCAAGGCTGGTGGTCATGGTACAAGATCAGTCATATCAAGGCTGGTGGTCATGGAACAGGATCAGTCATATCAAGGCTGGTGGTCATGGTATACGATCAGTCATATCAAGGCTGGTGGTCATGGTACACGATCAGTCATATCAAGGCTGGTGGTCATGGTACACGATCAGTCATATCAAGGCTGGTGGTCATGGTACAAGATCAGTCATATCAAGGCTGGTGGTCATGGAACACGATCAGTCATATCAAGGCTGGTGGTCATGGTACACGATCAGTCATATCAAGGCTGGTGGTCATGGTACACGATCAGTCATATCAAGGCTGGTGGTCATGGTACACGATCAGTCATATCAAGGCTGGTGGTCATGGTACAAGATCAGTCATATCAAGGCTGGTGGTCATGGTACACGATCAGTCATATCAAGGCTGGTGGTCATGGTACACGATCAGTCATATCAAGGCTGGTGGTCATGGTACACGATCAGTCATATCAAGGCTGGTGGTCATGGTACAAGATCAGTCATATCAAGGCTGGTGGTCATGGAACAGGATCAGTCATATCAAGGCTGGTGGTCATGGTACAGGATCAGTCATAACAAGGCTTATGGTCATGGTACAGGAACAGTCATATCAAGGCTGGTGGTCATGGTATACGATCAGTCATATCAAGGCTGGTGGTCATGGTACACGATCAGTCATATCAAGGCTGGTGGTCATGGTACACGATCAGTCATATCAAGGCTGGTGGTCATGGTACACGATCAGTCATATCAAGGCTGGTGGTCATGGTACACGATCAGTCATATCAAGGCTGGTGGTCATGGTACAAGATCAGTCATATCAAGGCTGGTGGTCATGGTACACGATCAGTCATATCAAGGCTGGTGGTCATGGTACAAGATCAGTCATATCAAGGCTGGTGGTCATGGAACAGGATCAGTCATATCAAGGCTGGTGGTCATGGTATACGATCAGTCATATCAAGGCTGGTGGTCATGGTACAAGATCAGTCATATCAATGCTGGTGGTCATGGAACAGGATCAGTCATATCAAGGCTGGTGGTCATGGTACACGATCAGTCATATCAAGGCTGGTGGTCATGGTACACGATCAGTCATATCAAGGCTGGTGGTCATGGTACACGATCAGTCATATCAAGGCTGGTGGTCATGGTACAAGATCAGTCATATCAAGGCTGGTGGTCATGGAACAGGATCAGTCATATCAAGGCTGGTGGTCATGGTATACGATCAGTCATATCAAGGCTGGTGGTCATGGTACACGATCAGTCATATCAAGGCTGGTGGTCATGGTACACGATCAGTCATATCAAGGCTGGTGGTCATGGTACAAGATCAGTCATATCAAGGCTGGTGGTCATGGAACACGATCAGTCATATCAAGGCTGGTGGTCATGGTACACGATCAGTCATATCAAGGCTGGTGGTCATGGTACACGATCAGTCATATCAAGGCTGGTGGTCATGGTACAAGATCAGTCATATCAAGGCTGGTGGTCATGGTACACGATCAGTCATATCAAGGCTGGTGGTCATGGTACACGATCAGTCATATCAAGGCTGGTGGTCATGGTACACGATCAGTCATATCAAGGCTGGTGGTCATGGTACAAGATCAGTCATATCAAGGCTGGTGGTCATGGAACAGGATCAGTCATATCAAGGCTGGTGGTCATGGTACACGATCAGTCATATCAAGGCTTATGGTCATGGTACAGGATCAGTCATAACAAGGCTTATGGTCATGGTACAGGAACAGTCATATCAAGGCTGGTGGTCATGGTATACGATCAGTCATATCAAGGCTGGTAGTCATGGTACACGATCAGTCATATCAAGGCTGGTGGTCATGGTACACGATCAGTCATATCAAGGCTGGTGGTCATGGTACACGATCAGTCATATCAAGGCTGGTGGTCATGGTACAAGATCAGTCATATCAAGGCTGGTGGTCATGGTACACGATCAGTCATATCAAGGCTGGTGGTCATGGTACACGATCAGTCATATCAAGGCTGGTGGTCATGGTACACGATCAGTCATATCAAGGCTGGTGGTCATGGTACAAGATCAGTCATATCAAGGCTGGTGGTCATGGAACAGGATCAGTCATATCAAGGCTGGTGGTCATGGTACCTGATCAGTCATATCAAGGCTTATGGTCATGGTACAGGATCAGTCATAACAAGGCTTATGGTCATGGTACAGGAACAGTCATATCATGGCTGGTGGTCATGGTACATGATCAGTCATAACAAGGCTGATGGTCATGGTACAAGATCAGTCATATCAAGGCTGGTGGTCATGGTACAGGAGCACAGTCATGTCCAGGTCGGTGGTGATGGTTCAGGATCAGTCATATCAAGCAGATGGTCATGGTACAGGATCAGTCATATCAAGGCAGATGGTCATGGTTCCTGATCAGTCATATAAAGGCGTATGGTCATGGTACAGGAGATCAGTCATATCAAGACTTATGGTCATGGTACAGGAACAGTCATATCAAGCCTGGTGGTCATGGCACAGGATCAGTCATATCAAGGCTTATGGTCATGGTTCAGGATCAGTCATATCAAGGCTTATGGTCATGGTTCAGGATCAGTTATATCAAGGCTTATGGTCATGGTAGAAGAACAGTCATATCAAGCCTGGTGGTCATGGTACAGGATCAGTCATATCAAGGCTATGGTCATTGTTCAGGATCAGTCATAACAAGGCTTATGGTCATGTTACAGGAACAGTCATATCAAGCCTGGTGGTCATGGTTCAGGCTCAGTCATGTCTAATTCGGTTGTCATGGTACAGGATCAGTCATAACAAGGCTGGTGGTCATGGTACAGGATCAGTCGTAACAAGGCTGGTGGTCATGGTACAGGATCAGTCGTAACAAGGCTGGCGTTTATGGTACCTTTACAAGAAGATGTTCTCTTAACACATCTCTATCTGATAGTATTTGGTCTTGAAATCTGTTTTATATACATGTGTCCTTGGAAGCAAATCTTCTCTTTTCCTTTATTACTTGCTATAACTTCTCTGGTGGGCTTGTGATAGAGCCACTGATATCTATGGTGTGCTTGATGGCTCCAAGGCAACTGAACATTCGATTTGTGCCATTTTTCCTATTTTCCCATTTTTACCCGTACCATTTTTATCTGTGGCATTATTACCTAAATTCATTAGATAGAATTGGACTGATTCGTAATCTGACTCGTGGTGTTTCATTACTTTCCTGGTTCTCTGTCCGTGTTTCACTGTCTAATTGGATTCTAGATATTCTTAAGTTTTTATTCCATAGAGGTTTGAATTGAAGATTCATCATTCAAGCTCCACACTCGCTCGACTGCATGAATTCAAGCGTGTTACTAGATTGGCAATTAGGTCTTAGAATCTCTTCTGTTCTAATAGTTTCTTGCTTCTCAACCCCTCCCACAGTCTTCACAAATTTAAATGCAACCTCAATCGCCATCTTCTATCTTTTCAAACACTGTTCCTTTATTGTCCTTTTCTCAATTCTCCTCAATGCACACACACACACACACACACACACACACACACACACACACACACACACACACACATATATATATATATATAATATTTTAAACCACATTTTATTCCTCTTTTAATTTTAAATTAATATTTCATTCTTCATATATCCCCAAATTAATGTCATAATGTTAATATTCGGGTTTAATTTGATAAAACTCCTTCTCTTTAAGTCAAATACCTTCCACTCCCCTTCTGACCCCTTGGAATTCTGTATTAGTTTTTTGAAAGTTTTTTTGTTTTTATTTTACCTTTCACAGTTAAATTTCTATTTTCTGATACGAATTCATGCCACACCGGGGTTGATGAGACAGACGACCGTTATTTTCGTCCGTCGAAATAGCCTATTCCCCATATGAGGTGATTTTAGATTTTATTGCTTATTAATTATTTGTTATGTAATAATAAATATATTGAACTCCTTTTGTGGATCAGTTTTGTTTTAAAATGTTATATTACTAGGATCCACAACGGATCTGTTACCTTTAATATATATATATATATATATATATATATATATATATATATATATATATATATATATATATATATATGCAGGGATAGGAGGGTGCTGTGAAGAGCTGATTGATCTGATCGGGTATCTCTGACAAACCGTCTAGCCCAAATGTTGGCCAAAGTGGACAGTTACCTCTGATGACCTCTCAATACCCAGGACTGTCAAGTGCTTAGCCACGAGAATCCCAATCCCAGGGGTCAGAGACAGCTAAACATGGCAAACAAGTGGTATCACTGGTATTTTTCTGCGGGGCTGCAACGGGTGTATTCTAAAGTCATTTCTGTAATGATTTCTGAAAAGAGGAATTATAATTATCTATTTTCTTATTCAGAACAGCATGTCCATTTACGTTGGTAAATAAACAACGTTTCATTGTAATATTCGGACTTCTTCAGGAGACTGGCCTGTAGCCAAACTATAACCATAGTAGTATTTTTCGAATCTGTGCCTTTCACCAAACTAAGCTGAGCCTAATAAACATTATCTATCTATCTATCTATCTATTTGGCTATGTAAGTTTATCTATACATATCTATCAGTCTTTCTAGCTGCATGTCGCAATCATTTCTTATCTATCTATATATCTACATATATCAATCTATTCATACCTATCTATCTATCTATCTATCTGTCTATCTCAATCTGTTCATACCTATCTATCTCAATCTGTTCATATCTATCTATCTATCTATCTATCTCAGTCTGTTCATTATCTATCTATCTATCTATATATATATCTCAGTATGTTCTTTATCTATCTATCTATCTATCTCAGTCTGTTCTTTATCTATCTATCTATCTATCTACCTATCTGTCTATCTATCTATCTCAGTATGTTCTTTATCTATCTATCTATCTATCTATCTATCTATCTATCTATCTATCTATCTATCTATCTATCTATCTATCTCAGTCTGTTCTTTATCTATCTATCTATCTATCTATCTATTTGGCTATGTAAGTTTATCTATACATATCTATCAGTCTTTCTAGCTGCATGTCGCAGTTATTTCTTATCTATTTATATATCTACATATCTCAATCTATTCATACCTATCTTTCTATCTATCTATCTATCTATCTCAATCTGTTCATATCTATCTATCTATCTATCTATCTATCTATCTATATCAGTTTGTTCTTATCTCTCTCTCTCTCTCTCTCTCTCTCTCTATATATATATATATATATATATATATATATATATGTGTGTGTGTGTGTGTGTGTGTGTGTGTGTGTATGTGTGTAAATTTGTAAACTTCTAACCTGTAATTTGAATCATTAACTAGCACTCCCACACCTAAAGCGCTGTTCATTTTTGCCAAATTTTCGGTATCGCCTTGTATGTGATACTGAGAATTTCTCGATGCATACACTTCCCAAAGTCGGTCTTTCATTTACCAAACATCAGAATACTGATTTTGGAAATTGTGTCAGGCCAGGCAATTTTCCGCCGCACTCCGCGTATATGTGTGCGCGTGACGGCGTGTGTACGTGTTGCCTTGTTTATACTCCCCATATAAGCAGCCTATCTAAACACGATCTGGATTCCAGCGAGAGACAACAAGACTTAGACTCTGACGTAAATAATTTGTTTCAAATACGAACACCGCGCATGCGTACGGGAAACCGTTACATCCATATGTGTGTAGATCTCGGAATGCGGGACACGTGATTTTGCTTCCATTTCTGTGGTTAGTCTCTGAATTTCTCGAATGTCATATGGAAGCCTTTTATAACATCCGTTCTCTCCGGTCGTTTTGTTAGTGCAAATAAAACACCAGGAGAAATGCAATTTCATTCACTTCAGTGTGGATATGTGCAGAATAATTATTTTATCAGAAGCATAATAGGCGGATATTGATAGCGGTCCGGTGAAATTTCCCTTTGTGATCGTTTTAAAGTAAGACCATAATAGGGATAATAGTAATCTCAGAAAATAGGTCGATGTAAGTCTGATGCATATTCTCGGCTCTCAACAAGGCGGAAATATCCGTGGCTGAGGACCACTTGACTACTTCTTCACGCGTGACGCCTCACGCATGGCTACGTTCTTTTTTCCGTCTTTTACTCTCATTCTAACCCCATCTCTGTTGTCTACAAGTATCAGGTTTTTATAAATTTTTCAATAGACTCGAGTATTTGTCGGGAATATTAAAAGTCTCTTTGTGTCAAATTTTTTCATTGGCCAAATTATATTATTTTCCGAGGTTACTTTCTTTTCTATTTTTTTTATAAGTCATACGTGGAGCCCCCCTCATTTTTGTTATATTTTAGTCACAAATAATCAGGACCTGCTCTACAAGCGGCTGGTGTTGAGCCGAGTTCCATCTTCTTCCTCTTTTTATTTGAGGGTTGCCTTGACGTAGGTTGGGACAAGTATATAGAAAGAAGTGTAGAGAAAGTAAGAGATAAGGGTTTTAAAGGAAAGCCTAAAAGCCTAATATCCCTTATGAATCAAATTGGGTAGAGGGAACACTTAGGGGCCATCGATAGCTGTGCTAGAACGAAATCAAATATAATCGTGATCGAGATATTGAGTGTGCTGGCTTTGTTCAAATTGTTGAATACGCTAGTTAACGCGCTCTCTAGCAGAAACTGTAAAAACAGAAAAGGATACACTATATATGTCTCTGTGGGTGTTGAACAAAGACAAATGTGCCTGAGCGAGCGTCTGCAATAGGGATTAACTAGCCGCTATTATTCTATTAATGTTTATTATACGCATTAATGTTGGCCACTGGAGAGAGAAATTTAATAAACTAAAACTAGTAATATATACTTGCGGTTGTCCATGACTCAAGACAGATTAAATTCTCTGGCCATTTTTGTTGACTATGTTCACCATAGTCTATGAATATAGAATCCAGCGCAGTACATAATCTGTTCAATGAAACAACGTTAAAGATTAACACTCACGAGTCAGACACTCTACTGAACGTGACTATATCGCCAATACCACCAGCAGCTGTTCCGTAATTCTTCAGTCTTCGATATCAAAGGCTGGCAGTGAATATTCCGAAAAAAAAACATGGCCGCCTTTATACGCGTCGTATTGAATATTTTGAGCCTTTAAACCTCTTATTGGTGAACTATAAAATGAGTCAGCTCATTTTGGCAGGCTCACTAGTACACAAAGGTACCTAAAAACTCCAACAATTGTGTCAATAGAAAATGATCTTGTAAAGAAGATAGGTGTTGAAAGGACACACAAACAATTTGCAGATCTAAAGGCTAAAAAATGTTTTAAGTAGGATAATGAATGTTTTCTTTAGGTTGTATTAAGTTGTATATTCTAATTTATTCTACATTTTCACTATTTCTCCTTGCGAAAATTTGATTAAAAAATATACTTGTAAGGAAGCCGAAGATCAGTTTGTTTGGGGTGCCAGCAAACCAAGAGCCGACCGTGTCCGGAGAAAAGCGGTTAGTGGCGAGAAGCTGCTCGAGTGGAACTTACCTCTCACCAATGGAATACGAAGGGAATGTGAGTGTTTCGCTATAATATTCGGTCCTAGTCATGGTGGTTAGAACTGGTTACATGGAAAGGAACAACGCATTTATTAATAACAAGAATTGAAATGAATGCATCCATGATTTCCCAGCTGTAGCATCAATCATTCATATTAGGCCTATAAACTTTTCAGCGCATTCTCGTACCTGGAAAGAAAGATGTGTTTATTAATAAGAGGTGTTGGAATTAATGCATGAAGGATTTAACTGCTCTAACATCACTTCTTCATAGTCAGTCTACGAACTTTTCAACCCACCATCGTATCTGGAAAGCAATAATGCAGTTATTAATAAGATGTGTTGAAATTAATACATGCAAGATTTCACAGGTCTAGAATCACTCCTTCATAGATTTTTTACGAACATTTCAGCCCAGCCTTTTACCTGGAAAGAAACAATGCAGATATTAATAAGAAGTGTTGAAATTAATACATGCAAGATTTCACGGCTCGAACAGCAGTTCTTCATAATCTTCCTATGAACTTTTCAGACTACTCTCATAACTGAAAAGAAAAAATGCACTGATTAATAAGAAGGGTTGAAATTAATGTATGAAAGATTTCACAGCTCTAGAATTACTCCTTCATAGTCAGACTATGAACTTTTCAGCCTACCCTCGGACGTAATCTTTGTTTAAACAGCTACGAAATTGTTTTGTGAGCAGTAAAATAACGTACTTAATAATATATACACACAAAAACCTTGTGTCAGACAGGCTATACTTCAACAGTATGCAACTCAAAAAATCGATACCAATCACTTAAAGTTCATGTCAGTAAGCGCTCAAATAGTGGCACGGATTAATGCAACTTACATAGAATGTATAAAGCGAATTCACTGACTTTTTTTTCGTCGACTTATTTCAAAAGATAACTTGACTGAGGGAGATGTGAGAGCTTTGTCGATGTTGTTGCAGCAGCATTTTGTTTCTGAATCGATCGATATGCTTCTTTTTCCTGCTCTTTGACCTTTCGACGTCTATAAAACAACCCGATGAATTCCTTCGCTACTGTTGCGCCGAAGAAAATCGCGAAAGAAGAAAACATAAATCCAAAGCCTCCAGATAAAACGCCGTCTCTTACCGACTTAGCATGCAAGCAACAAGCAGCGGTCCGACAAACGTACGAAGATACGTACTTTCCAAACTCTCTACGTGACTATATATATATATATATATATATATATATATATATATAGTCACGTAGAGAGTTTGGAAATATATATATATATATATATATATGAGTGTGTTTGTGTATGTGTATATATATATGTATATATTGGTATGACGTTTGCTGGATAACTCAACAGTCAAGGTTTCAATTTTCGGTAGTGGATGCGCACTGCTGATGAGTCCCAAATATAGGACGAAACGGTCGTCCAGTGCTTCCTGCATTCTGTTGAGGTTTTTTTCAGACTCAATAAATTACTTAATTATAATTACCAAATCCTCCTAACAATTTCTATCATATATATATATATATATATATATATATATATATATATATATGATGGACTCTCCCATCGAGTTCGATGTATGATGTTCCGACGACCACGAACAAATTATCTGCATGCCTATGACGGGTATGACTTTTGATACCGGCTCGAGAATGGCACAAAACGACCCACAAACAGTACAGGAGAATGTATTGTATACAAGTGCAGCACGAACACTGTTAGTTGTCTTATTTTGTTTTCGTGTTTCATGCAGTTGATTCATGCTTACTTCTTGATGGTACATTATTCCTGAATAGAAACTTGAACGATACTCTGATCTCTTCATAGCTACCTCTTCCAAGTTCTAAAATGGAATGTTTTCAGTTTTTCTTTATACCAGAGCCAGGGTCTACCAACATTTCTACGACCACTATGGAGTTCACTGTAAAAAAGAACTCCAAATGGTATCACAGCATAATTATCCATCCCTCAAAATATTTAATATCTAAAAAACCCAATAAACTGAGTTTCGCTTTCCAGTTTTTCAGATAAGACGTATAATAATCTTGACACCATTTGTCGTAAGAATCACTGAAAGACCCTTTGAGCTATTTAGCTTGAGAGAGAACAGGTTAAAAACATTTTGGGCCAGATCCACTGTCTTTCGAAATGAGCAATGGTGAGAGGAAAAATCTCATTCAGGCCTTCAGTAATGCTACCAACAAGCCACAAATCTGTCACTGGGTGGCATGCCACTAGCGTTTACCGCTGGTGACCCACTGTCGGACCTCCGGCGTGTTACTCTCAGCAATGGCGGGCCGTTGGCCTGCGGGTGACTGGCACCAGGGAACCGTTAGCGTTGCCATCGGCGGCTCGCCAGCGGGTCACTAGCGGCTTGCATGTAGGGAATATTCATACTCTGGCTTCCATCTTCAAAGTCTGTTCATGAATCATCAAGAGAACGGTGAATAAGTTTTAGAAAGAGGGCACAGTAGAGAGCAAAACTGGAGCAGGAGGTCACAACTGCAATAGGGATCATCATTTCAACTGATAAGCTAAAGAGATCAATTAGAAAAGATCCAACTCGTTTCATAAGACGTTTGGCATGTGAGAGAGGAGTGTCGTCTATGACATTTGAAAGAGCCGTGAAAAAAGATTTGAAATTAAATCGTACTTGAAAGTTGTTAGACAACTTGTTACTCTATGACAGAAAGTTAGAAGGTTTGAGATGAAGCTTATCTTGAATAAGTTGGAAAATGATCCTGGGATAATAAATATATATTTGATCTTTATTTCAATCCTTCATCAGCTTCCGATCCTTAACATTGATTAATTAATCATGAACATGTCATTTTCATTTATTTCATCACGATTCTTCTGTTAAGAGAGTAATTATACATTCTCGTTACTCAAAGCAGTGTCCAGTAGTGTTATAAGAGCATCGGAGAATTCCAGTAAGTTACCTTTAATCATTTCTAAGCTACCACAGTTCAGAGCTTAATGTAACAATTGGTCAATTTTGCAGTTACACGATTTGGACAATTTTGTTGCTTCACCCAGTATACATATATATATATATATATATATATATATATATATATATATATATATATATATATATAGTTATTTAAAAACTTTATTTCGATCCTTCATGAGCTTCCGATCCTGAGCTATTAATAAAGAACATGTCATTTTCGTTTATGGTCGATTTCATCACGATTCTTCTGTTAAGCTTGCAGAGTAATTATACATTCTTATTGCTCAAAGTAAAGTCCAGTAGTGTTATAAAAAACTCGGAGAATTCCATTATTTTGGAACTCATCAGCAGACTCGTCATAGACTATCGAGTCCATTCAGTTTCTTCTTCGTCACCGAGGCCCGTTGGTACAGTTGGTATGACGGTTGCGTTGTATCGAAACGGTTCGCGTTCGAATCTCGGTGGTGGATGCGCACTGCCGATGAGTGCCCAAAATAGTACGAAACTGTTGTTTATAGAGTTAGCTTATCACTCAACAGTGCTCAATTTAAATGTATTTTCATGAGCTAAATTATGTCATTCACAGACAGTACTGTTTCGCTGTATCACAGCTCCTCAGTGCGACTAGACTTCCGAATGCCTCAAGCCAGGATTGAAACACAACTAATTTGGTATCAGCCAGAGCTATCTTCACTCGGTAGTGAGTTACACGACTAAATCAAGCGTATTGTTTTTACAAATGTAAACAAATGTCAATCAGCCAAAGTGCTCCATTCATTTTACTGAAGAGCTTTGCATTAGTGCAGGTGGCTGTTGTTTATAGAATTAGCTTATATATATTTATATATATATACATAAAATCCAACATTGTATACACTTAAAGTGTATAATGCGTTCAACGTATATAAAAAATCACTTCTGCTTTTATAAACGACTGAAAACATTTACATACGCTTTTGCTATACATCTGTCTTTGCAAACGACCATGCAAATGTTTATATTAAATCAGATGTGCACGGCGTCAGATTTTATTATACAAGTTCACCATCCATTTTGTATCAACCTACAGGTATTCGATGCACTTTCAGGATTAAAATGAGAAAAGTACCACATGAATTTCAGTTTTTTGTTTTTCTGCTGAGAAATAATTTCCAAGAACCATTGCTGCTTTGAGATGCTATAATGCATTTCGAGTGCTGTTCACCATATTTGAAATAAATCTATATAATTCTATAGTTACTAAGACCCAGTTTTAATTCCATATACATGAATAAATATCGCCATGGGTTGTAAGAAAGTTGTAACCTTAAATGAGGTTATAATGAGATCGGAATACAACTTGGGAAATTGTGAAACTTTTGAACAAATATCGGTAAACAACTGGAAAAGGAATTGATAACATTAGCAAGACAAAAATGGAACTGATATAGTATGTCACAGAAATAAACTATGAAAGATAAAATAACAAAAAAGGTGTCAATATAATCAAAGATAATTGACTGAAAAACGAAAACAATGAAATACTTTACAAAGAGTACTACAAAGAAAGTCACTTAGTTGAACTACTGGAGTCGTTAATTTCCTTTCTTTTTATTATTTTTAAATTCTACGAAGTAGGTTTTTTTCCCCGATAGAAAAAATTACAGCATCTCTTATTTTAACAATTCCATTTTCACCTGTAAGAAAGAAAAATTTCCGGTAAAAATAAAAATGAATATTAATTTAATAACCGGTTTTGGGGCTTTTCCAGTTATTCATTTAATGCCTGAAGTCGTCACAATTTTTTAAAAAAACTGTCTGGTAAATAAATCTTTATTTTTATATTCTGGTATAATATATTGCCGGGTATAAAATGTTTGTAGGTCTTGTAGTGTAACTGATTTTCGAATACCGTATATATATATATATATATATATATATATATATATATATATATATATATATATATATATATATATATATATATATATATACACACTTTTTTTTTCTCTTCCCTGCCCATTTATTCATGTCATCCATTACAGATATTTTGTTCTGATGAGAGGGGACGAAACCGGTCGACTGGTGTTTTTCATTTTAAATCTATCATGGCCTTTAATAAAAAAAAATGTTTTTTATGCCTCACAAGGATTATATATATATATATATATATATATATATATATATATATATATATATATATATATATATATATATATATATATATATCGCGTCTGATGAGACATTTGAAGACATAATTTTGAAGATAATTTGACTACAGTAAATGGATATATAGTTTGGTCCATGGCGGAGTCAGGAACCGTTCAAGAAAATTGGTAAGGTGAATAAACTCGAAAAATGGGTTCCCTATGAACTGAGTGAAAGTCAAAGATTTGGATGTTTTGTTATGTGTTCGATGCTGCATCTGATAAATTCAAATGATCCATTTTTTGAATTATGATTAATGATGACAAATAGATCCTTTGTGATCATATTAAAAGATCGGATTAATGGCTTGAACATGGCGAAAGACCCAAACACTTACCAAATGCGAAATTGGACCAACACAAGATTATGGTAACTGTCTGGTTGTCAACCATCGTTGTTATCCATTACACCTTTCGGGAATCTAACCAAAGCATCATTGTCGATGTTTACTATGTAAAATGCACATTCAGTTAAACAAAAGGCGACCTACTCTGGTAAATCGATGAGTTTCAAATATACGAGGGTCATTTAATAAATAATTTGAATTTTTCGGTACAAGGACTTCTAATATAGATAGAAGCTTACTTTTTTTATTTTGTTTTGGTTTTACTTCTTTTTCACATGGATTTAATTTCTTTTGAAGATTAAAATAAAACTTTGAGAGTTTTAGCGATTAACAAAGATGGCCGACCAAGAAGCATGCTCCAGGATTGAACAGCGGTCAGGTCAAGTTTTTGGTTGCTGAAGGGTGCAAACCTGTTGAAATTCATAGGAGAATATCAACTGTGTATGGTGCCACATGTTTCAGCCAAATAAATATCTACAAGTTGGCTAAATTGTTTAAAGAAGGACGGAGCAGTGTTGAGGATGAAGACAGGCCTGGGAGGCCTACAGAATTGAGGTCTCCTGAGGTGATCGAATCAGTCAATGACCTCATTCAATCTGACAGAAGGGTGACAGTGGATGACATTGCAAGAACTTTGAGCTTATCTGTTGGGACAAACGCAGGGGTCATCAGTCAGAAGGAGTCATCTTGCATCATGACAACGCAAGGCCTCACACAGCAGCCCAAACGGTGCATACCATCAACGATCTGGGCTGGAAATTGTTCCCTCATCCCTCTTACAGCTCAGACCTTGCCCTTTCAGACTTTCACCTGTTTGGTTCCTTGAAAGCGTTCACGAGAGGCACGAAGTTTAAAAGTGACGATGAAGTCAAAAGTGTTGTGAGCGACTGGCTGAGACATCAGTCCAAAGATTTTTTACGCTGAGAGAATACGGAAGCTTGTGCACAGATGGGAAAAGTGTGTGACAGTGCTGGGAGACTACGGTGAAAAATTTTAAAAGTAAGCCTCTATCTGTATTAGAAGTCCTTATACCGAAAAATTCACCTTATTTATTGAATGACCTTCGTACTTCATAACAATGCTCGGTAACGTATTGCCAGGATAACACTGCATAACCTCACCGAGTTAGGATATAAGACTTTACCACATTCATCATATTTCGCTGACATCTCGTCAACTATCACTTTCCCAAGCATTATCAATTACACGTTTCTGTAATCTAGCCAAAGCATCACTGCGATGTTTACAGTCAGCAACTAGGTGAAATGCACATTCAGTTAAGCAAAAGGCGACCAGCTCTGGTAATTCGATGAGGTTCAAATATACTTCATAACAATGATCGGTCACATATTGCTAGTATATGCAGAAACTCACCGAGTTAGGATACAAGACTTTGCCACACTCATCATATTTTCTTGACCACTCACGAACAGACTATCACTTTTCCAAGCATCATTTTGAAGCCCAAAATCATTCCGTTGCGAAGAGGATTCAGAAACCGCATTCAAAGAATCCATGGAAGCTAAAGCTTTAGATCTTTATCCTAAAGACAGGAATAAACTTGTAACTCGGAAATGTACAGATGCTCAGTGTTACTATTTCGACTTATTTAAACAGTGTTTAAATACATTAATTCAGAAATAAAACAACCTAATACATTTTCGTAAGCACCGAGCAAATAAAGTAGACTTGACCTTTTATATATTCAGTACTGGGGTAAATATACCCCTTTGAAAGTCTGGGAAAGAAGGGTGCAGACTATGTTAACAAGTGGCAATCTATGGGATTAACACCCACCCATCATTGTGCCATCGGGTGGAAAGGACAAAGAGGGAGTTTTCTTGTCGCCATTGGGTTCCGCCCACACTTACATTTTAGTTACTTATATAAATGCATTATTCATTCACTTGAAAATGTATGTGTTTTCATTAGATTGCTCGTTGTTAGACTGTTTTATGTTACTACGCATATAAGCGTGTATGTATTTTACGTTAAATGTCGCATGTACGAAGTGTGCGGTTATGATTGTATCGTGATATAATATATATATATATATATATATATATATATATATATATATATGTATGCAGGTGTGCAGTGAAATAGGAAAGAACACGTTAGGTAGATAATCCGGTGTTCCTTAATATTTAGCTTTATTTTCAAAAGGACAGTGCTCCATACAGAAGTAGAGCTTATATTATAATAATATTTTTAGTTTTTAAAAATATGATTCCTTCGCTACATAAGAGTTCTCATGTTTCAAAAGCGAGAGCCGAGACCCCTAACATAATTTTTTAAGTTATGTAGAGTTAAGGTGTCTGGACCCGCTTCCTTGTCAAGCGAGAATTTGGGAATAAGCTATCTTTTGGTTAGCTAGTGTTTATAAATACGGTATCATTGGAACATTAGTTGCTATGGAAATGGCTAGTTTCGGCCGTTGAAGTTAGGTGGATTAAGGGGCTAAGAATTAAGAATTAATTTTTATCTACAGGCCAGTCCCTTTCCAAAAATGCGTATCAAGTTACAATGGTGATTCTATGTCCAGAGTGGTTTTGGCTTATGCTAGTCAGACGGCCTCTTTTTTATTTATGGGCTTGCCTTGAGTCGTTGAGTATATATATATATATATATAATATATATATATATATATATATATATATATATATAGAGAGAGAGAGAGAGAGAGAGAGAGAGAGAGAGAGAGAAAGATGTCTGCGCCTGTTAGTTGTTCTGTTTCATTGTCCGTGTGTGTGAATATATTGAAATGATATGAAGTGACTATTCTGGCTTCTTTAATATGAGTGATCACGAATGATTTCAGTCATAACGGAAGTTACACCTTTGTTTCCAACTTCGGCAACTGATAGAAAACAAACCCGGCCTGCTGAGATAAAGCACACAATACCATGAAGAGGATTGGTCAACACTTAGAAAAAAGGACCACTTGGGAAAACCGGTTATTGGAGGTAATGGGAAGTGGGGTTGAAAACCCCGATAAAAAAATCCCACGTTGGCATTGATTGAACAGTTTCTTTTTTTAAGGCTTATCAGCATTTTGTTAACTATAAAATCGCATATATTCTGCACTGTAAGAATAATACATTTTTTCTGCCATTGAATATTTCAGTAAAATTTATTTGCAAGAATAATAATGAGTTTTCCATATACAAATCCTATTTTTTAACCCACAGTTGGAGAGAAGAGATGCATTCATACTTTTCTAAATATTATTTGCACGTAAGTGAAAGTAACAAACTATGCAAGTTCGTGCCAATGCAAAATTCACACACACACATACACACACACCCACCCACACACATAAATGTACGTGTGTATGTGTGTAAAAAATTTAGATATGAATAAAATATAACTGTTAACACCATATAAATAATGACAAAAAAGAAATCATTTGTTTACCAATGCGTTTCGCCACCTGATGAAATCCTTCAGTAGACGAAATGCATTGCCAAAAAAATGTCTCTTTGTCTTATATACACACACACACACACATATATATATATATATATATATTTATATATATATATATATACACACACATATATATATATACATATGTATATATACATATATATATATATAAATATATATATATAATATTATATATATATATCATATTATATATATATATATATACATATGTATATATACATATAATATTATATATATATATATATAAATATATATATAATATTATATATATATACATATATATATAATATAATATTATATATATATGTATATATATGTACATATGTATATATATATGTATATATGTATATATACATATATATGTATAATATTATATATATAAATATATATATAATATTATATATATATATAATATAATATTATATATATATGTATATATATGTATATATGTATATATATATACATATATATAATATTATATATATATAAATATATATATATATGTATATATGTATATCTATACATATATATATTATTATATATATATATATATATATATATATATATATATATATATATATATATATATATATATATATAAATATATGTATATATAAATAAAAAGGAAAGAACAGTAAGATATAAAATCCGGTGTTCTTATAGATATTTTTATTTTTACACAATAGTGCTCTATGTAAATTTAAATTTACAGAGCATTAATATTATAAATTAATAGATTTAAAATATGGTTTTACCGCTACACAGTGATAACCATGTTTCAGAAATGGAAGCTAAAGCCCCTGAATTTAATTTTGTTATTAAACCAAAGACATTAGTTCCATTTCCTCATCAAGCGAATTTTGGAGTAACTTACTTTTTAAAATTTACGGTTGTTAACGGCACAGGAAAGATTCATAGTTTGAGGTTTTCCAAGGTTACCGATAAATCCATTCATCTAGACAAGGGGTGGTAGAGGGTTCAATTTTTAATTTTCGTTGTATC
>OZ038511.1:80106978-80134478 GCA_964036315.1 Acanthosepion esculentum | reverse complement strand
TATATATATATATATATATATATATATATATATATATATATATAATATATATGTAAGAAAATATGTGGATGTAGATCCGACAGTATGATGAAAAATATGGAAAAGACAAAACAAAATCTGAATATGCAAGTTTACTGTTTTAATGTTGTTTTACTGTCGATGTCAGACGTTTCGGTCTAGTAGACCATCTTCAGGACATGGTTATTAGAAACATATTTAAGATTTGACGATATTTTTAAGTCAACATGAAAAGACGATAGACACAAGACTAATCAGAATTTCCTGGCAAGATTAATGCTTTACAAACGTACTTATAAGCTTTAGATTCAAATAGAATTGCTCTTTTCTTGGGAGTGCGTTTTTCGCAGCATCACCCGCGCGACGCCAACGTGACCGAATCCCCCCAAAAAAGGAACGCTGACTTTAGAATTTCAGTTGTTCTGTTTCTGACTAGTCTTCTGTCTATCATCTTTTCATGTTGACTTAAATATCGTCTAATCCTAAGTATGTTTCTAATAACCATGTCCTGAAGATGGTCTACTAGACCGAAACGTCTGACGTCGACAGTAAAACAACATTATAACAGTAAACTTGCATATTCGGATTTTGTTTTGTCTTTTCCATATTTTTCATCATATAAATATATATGTATATGCAAATATATATATATATATATATATATATATATATATATATATACATTTTGAACAACAAAAAATATAAAAAAAATTAAGTTTTCAGACACATTATGTTGTATATTAAATTTTTTTTGTTTTATTTGTAAGAATTAGGTCCCTTGACTAGTTTTGGTCAGCATGGTCATCATCAAGAGAAAAAAAAACCTCTTATTAGTAGCAGTGAACCGCAAGAGTGAATGACAGTCTCTGAAGAATGTGAACTTTATCAGAAGTTTTAATTTGCCTTTTTATCGTTAATTTTGGCCAGTGCTTGCATTGATTAAACGGTCTCGTCCAAGTTGTTTTTAAAATAGAGGCTGGGTGATCCCTGTGTCTCAGAATTCTCTTATTAAGCAAATAAGGCAGGCACAATATCTCTCTCGCGCACGGTGAATACTAGAGCCGGCTTCTTTAATATGTCCCTTTTCTGACAAGATTAATGCTGGACAAACGTACTTTTAAACTTTAGATTCTAGTAAAATACTTCTTTTTCATTAATAATAAACTCTATTTTAGGAATACGTTTTCACAACATCGCCGACGTGACGCCGACGTGATCGCATTGCAAAACGGAACGCTGATCTTAAAATTCAGTCATTTTGTTTTGATTATTCTTATGTCTATCGTCTTTTCATGTTGACTTGAATATCGTCTAATTTTAATTATGTTTTAATAACTATGTCCTGAAGAAGGTCTACTAGACCGAAACATCTGACGTCGACATTGAAACAACATTAAAAACAGTAAACTTGCATATTCGGATTTTTTATTTTTCCATATGTTTCATCATATATATATATATATATATATATATATATATATATATATATATATATTTGTGTGTGTGTGTGTGTGTGTGTGTATCTGCGCACGTATGTCGATGTGTCGGTTCATTTTTGTATGTTTTTTTATATGTTGCTATGTAGGTTGATATGTTTGTATTTATTTCTATGTGTATGTGTATGTATGTGTATGTATGTTTATTTATATATGTATATATCTCTATGGGTGCATGTGTATGCACATATGCGTGCATTCATTTATATATATTTTTTATGTTTCTACCAGTGTATGTTTTTATGCAAATATGAGTATATATAAGGTCTTTGCATATATTCGTATGTCAATATGTTTTCTTTTCTATATATATATATATTTTTTTTTACACGTATCACCCCAAGCAAGGCCGGTGGCCACTATCACGCAAGGGGTTACAGAAGGGTTGGAGGAAGAGCAGATGTGGAGAAAGAGAAGGACGGAGGGTCGATCGAGGTAGGGAGGTTACGGGAGATATAGAGCGAGAGCAGATAGGAATGAAAGATGTCAGGAAGTGGATAGATCAAGGCAATTGGAGATGACGATTGACGCTACACTTAAACCGTTGGAGATTGTATTTGTCAGGGAAGCAGTAATAGGGAAGGGAGTTCCATAGGCGAGATATGCGAGACATGAAGCTATTGGAGTAGAAAAGACGTCTACACCTAACAGTTTCAACGGTGAAGGGGTGGGAACGGGATGCCAGCCTCGTAGGACGCTTAAATCCACGAGGCTTAGGGACAAGCGAAAGCAACTCCTCAGAGCAATTACCGTGGAAGTACTTGTAGCTTTTATTTTCCATGTTGCATTTTGGGTGGACATCTGTATTTGGCGGTTGTTTTTTTTTTGTGTATGCATATATATTTTTGTATTTCCATTTGTATATGTTTAATTGTCTTTTTTCTTTGCTTTTTTCATTGCCGAATATTTGTTTTGCTATTCTATCACTCTTACCTTTTATCTATTTTTCCCTCTTTTTATCTCTTTATCTTTGCCCATGTAAGTAATATTTTAATAGTTTTCATTCGCTTATTAATACTTCCAGAATTGAATCTTTGTCTGTTTGTCTATGTATATATCTACGTCTGTGTTAATGTATGTGTGTATGATTGCTTATATATGCCTTTCGTTGTATGTATATGTTTCTCATATTATATTTCCTTTTGTTGGTCGTGGAAATCTATTCCTGTTTCTTCCGTGTTTTTGCGTGTTTATATATGTCTATGTATTTGTATATTATATTATCTTTGTGTATGTATTATCATTTACAATATACCTTTCCCTGCCCATATCATCACTTCAAACGTATCTCTGTTGTTAGAATATTTGTATCCCCTTAGATTATTAGCGTTTGCTCTGAGATTTTAGCTTTTCAATTAAAACAAAATAAATAATAAAATATATGTATTTTCCCTCAGTTCCTTCTTTAAGTAATTTTATAATATTTTAAACTTAATACAGGTTAAATTTAAAATTAGTAATTTTTATTTTCAATTTTATATTAAAATTTAAAATTAATCAGTTAGAATGATTTCTATTTTAGTCTAACACTAACATTAAGGCTTTAATAATTGTAACCAACGTTTGTTGTCAAGTTTTTTGAAATCTCATATACTTCTATTTGGATTGGTTATTGTAGCTTATGTAACAGTGTTTCCCTATCGAGTTGTGTCTGGTTGATTTGAACATTTTACACTTCTTTATTCTACATTCAACACCATCACTCGATAAGACACCGGAAATGTTGAAACAAAATGGCTATTTTTGTAGTGATGTTATAACATGTTTACGTTATAATTTTTGAATGTATATATATATATATATATATATATATATATATATATAGGCACAAGCATATTTCAGGACGCTTGACTCTATATTTGAATGAAAATACTAACATTTTTAGACATTTAAAACAACATGCCTGGCCGCATACACAATTCTAGAAAATCCTCGTTGAAAACACAACTATACGTAAGCATGAAAACAATAAACAAAAACTAAAAATTCTTGAAGCTATATACATAAAACAGTTGAAACCTAACCTGAACAAAATAAACTATGAAATCTCCACAAATATACTTCAAGGCCTACAATTGATAACAGAAGTTTATATCAACGGATTTCCATACTTAACATTTCTCGTTTTCACTCTCGTGTGGTCATGTGTGATGTTATTAGCCGCGCTGCGATTTTTGCTTCCAGCGTTTCGTATGCACGAATGTATCGTTTCTTGGAAATCTTCCATGCAAACAAAAACAGACTATCATTATTGTTATGTCTGTGTATTGTTTAATATATTGTAATGTAATTGTCATCTTTGATGATGGCTTATGTAAGCCGAAAGTTTAGATAGTATTAAAAAATATATATCAATACGGTGATTTTCTTTCGTCTTTTAATGATAATGTTATTAAGCTTATCAGACGATATGAAAGGAATTTACATAAAATAAATAGACAAAACTTGTCTATATTATTTAATGAAACATGTATCAATGAAAAAATGCTGCCTAAATGCACACACACAGAGAATATATATATATATATATATATATATATATATATATATATATATATATATATATATATATATATATATAACAGTATATTTATTTCTTTTCATCTCCCGTCCTGTATATAAGAGAAAACTATTTTAAACAAGATTTCTCGAATATTCAGGCCAATATATATATATATATATATATATATATATATATATATATATATATATATATATATGAAGAAATATAGTCTTAAAGTGTGCTATATTTATGGGATAAAGTGCTCAATATCAGAGATAGAGCGTGTGTAAATATAAAAGTGAACACAGAAGTCAAAACTTAGAGGCGACAGTCTGTTTCATGCTAGACTGTCGCCTCTAAGTGTTGACTTCTATTTTCACTTTTATATATATATATATATATATATATATATATATATATATATATATATATTGCTCTTGAAAATACATTTAAATTGAGCCCTGTTGAGTGATTAGCTAAGTCTATAAACAACAGCCACCTGCACTAATGCAAAGCTCTTCAGTAAAATGAATGGAGCACTTTGGCTGATGGCATTTGTTTACATTTGTTAAAACAATACGATAGATTTAGTTATGTAACTCTACCGAGTGAAGATAGCTCTGGCTGACACAAAATTAGTTGTGTTTCAATCCTGGCTTGAGGCATTCGGAAGTCTAGTCGCACTGAGGATCTGCGATACAGCGAAACAGTACTACTCTGTGAATGACATATATATATATATATATATATATATATATATATATATATATATATATATCTGTGTGTGTGTGTCTATATATATACTGGTGTCTATGCTCGTTGTGTAGTACGGTGGACACTAAAATGCTGAGATTGATATGACCAGTTTAAGACCGATACACACTAGTGTAACTATTTAATAGCTTTGTGTATAAAGTTTGACTAATGCTACTGAACACTGAAGTGACAATCATTAATATCTAATTGAAACACCTGTCGCTAAATAACGCCCCTTTCATTTGTGCGAAATGACTTTTTACTTTTGTGTCTTTCCTTTAAATCATCCCCACTGTGAAACGAATGTAAACCTCCATCGGGTAAGTATTTCTTTTATTTATTTATGTATTTGTTTACTGGATTCTTTTGTTGGTTTTCTTGTTTTTAGCGGCTTTCTGTTGAAAGGAAGAAAGCTGAATCGGTAGGGTAGCATTAAACATGACAGTGATTAAGAAATCAGTGTCGTGGAAACAAACAGCGATGGATTTGTGCTGGGGTGGGCAATAAGCAGACGTTAGTTTATATAACGGAGAAAGGGTGTAAAAGAGGGAGAGAGGGAGGAAAAGAGGACGAAGAAGAAGAGTAATAACGTGACGATGGAAAGGGGGACAACTTGGAGACAGAGAAATTGTAAACAAGTTATTAAATAGAAAGTAGAAGAAGATGAAGAGAAATATGAAGAAAAGAGAAGGAAAGTAACAAGGTGGAAAGGAGAGAGGCCAAGATGATGAGGAGTGTAAGAGACGGAGAAGAAGAAGATGGGGATGCTGATGATGATGAGAAGCAGGAAAGACTGAAAAAAAACGGAAAATACAAAAAATAAGAAGAAGAAGGAGAAGGAGAAAAGAAGAAGAAAAGTCGAAAGAGTAGAAAGAAAGGGTCTATTTTGAAAGAAAATATAAACAAAACAGAGGAAGAGTATGAAAGGAACAACGAAAGAGACAAAAAATAAAATAAAAAACGAAGTAGTATATATATATATATATATATATATATATATATGCATTTGCACAATATGTGAACTTGTATTAAAGTCACTCGTACGACAAAAACGTAAAAACTTTATAAGGTTGTCAGATTCTCAGACGTCGATATCGACGGGAGAGTCGATCATATATATATATATATATATATATATATATATATATATATATATATATATATATATGGTGGACTCACCCATCGATTTCGACGTGAGAGTCAAGCAGCTCAGTTCCTAGGAACCGATAGCCAGACACCAGCACCTAGGATTTCAAATGTACTGTCTGGCTGTCAAGTTCAAGTGCTGCCTTTAAAACTGATTCACACATAGAGTTCAAGTTTTTTTTTTATAAACAGAGCAATATATTTCACCCAATCGGAATTAAGATACCATTATGTAAATGATCATTTTCACCTTGTAAAATCTACTTAAAAAATTTAATCATCCATTGACTGTTTGAAAATCTTGTAAAATTAATTTTACAATGTGAAAATGATCATCTACCTAATGGTATCTTAATTCCGATTGTATGACATATATATATATATATATATATATATATATATATATATATATATGTGTGTGTGTGTGTGTGTGTGTGTGTGTGTGTGTGTGTGTGTTTTCTGTAAATGTACTGCTGCTATGAAAAGAAAACTAACACACATATCGATTCAGCATTTAATCCCCTTCGAAATAGTCGACACAGTTTATCCAGCGTCGTTTCCATTGGTGGAAGCTTTCCTCGAAGTCTAATTTTTTTTTGGTAGCTACCTCGGCACATTTTCTTGGGTTTCTTCTACGCTTTCAATTCTTTTTTCTTTTTATGATTTGTTTTTTTTTTTGTTTTTTTTAGTGGGTTAAAAACGCAAGGGGCGAGATCTGGGGAATATGGTTGTTGTTGGACCTGGGGAATGTTGTTCCGGGTAAAAAGCCGTTGCACAAGCCATGGTTATCGATAGAAACTCTGTTGTGTCGTTAGACGACCACAGTCTAATTTAATTCCAAGCACTTCTATAAACAACGGAATTGAACCATAATAAGCGTGTACGTTCCAAGATTTGATCAAACCTCGTCTCGTATATATTAGAGTTGGGTTTAGAGTTAAAGTTTAGGTTAGGGTTAGGGTTAGAGTTTAGGTTAGAGTTAGGGTTAGGGTTAGGGTTAGGGTTAGAGTTAGGGTTACAGTTAGAGTTTAGGTTAGAGTTAGGGTTAGAGTTAAGTTTAAAAAACAAATCAATCAAGCAATGATTTCAAATTTAGCCCGGGGATTATTTTGTTCAATTTCGCACAATAGATTTGCCTATTGCCCGGATCACGCTTCTTCTTTGTTTTATAAAACAGTAGCAAACGTTTTTCATTTTTTCGTGTTTACGATCGGGTTTCCAATTCTTTCTAAAGTTTTCTCGTTCTCTTTAACACCCAGTGAACCTCTTCGTGGTATTATCGCCTTACTTTGTTTGAAACTATAAAAAATACGTCGTTCTTAACGCTATCATTCGTTTCTTTTCGCTAAGCAATGGGCGAAGTGACAAAGCAGACATCTCTAGTTTATTATCTCGCCGTAACCTAATGAGTTTGTGTGAAACGGTGGTAGAACAGGGGCAAGATATTAAATCTTCGTTAGAGCTGCAAGATATAAGAAGTTGTGGAGGGCCACGTTCTGTCGAGTCACAGCACGGCACATAAAAGATGCCGAGCCGTATCTTCACTCATCTTTGACGTTATACTGTTTAAAGTTCATCGAAGTTCATTAACACATTTCCCACATCAATATAATAAATCTTATATATATATATATATATATATATATATATATGAAGAAATATAGTCTTAAAGTGTGCTATATTTATGTGATAAAGTGCTCAATATCAGAGATAGAGCGAGTGTAAATATAAAAGTGAACATAGAAGTCAACACTTAGAGGCGACAGTCTGTTTCATGCTAGATGCAATCGTCAGGCCACGACGATTGCATCTAGCATGAAACAGACTGTCGCCTCTAAGTGTTGACTTCTATGCTCACTTTTATATATATATATATATATATATATATATATATATATATATATATATATATATATATATATATAATTTTGTGCATTTATTTAAATTTACAAAAGAGAACTTGATATGAAGGTATTCATTATAAATAAATATTTGCGTACACGCCTTTGTTCGTCACAGTAAATATGAATGTATATACTATATTTGTATATGTATATAAGCTTTGCGAGCAGGCACGGTGGAGTAATGGATAGCGGCTTGGATTGAATAATCGGAGATCCGAGTTTGAATTCCAGTCGTATCCATTACTTTCACTTACGTTGGGAAAGGTGTGAATCTTCTTCTTCTCCCTGCAGCGATGTGTAAAACTCTAAACATATCCCTGGCTCTGACACTTTAACCCTATCTCTAAATTTGACTGTGGCCCTAAAACTAATATTAACTTTGCAGGTTAATATTTTGAGATTGTAATTCTCTTTTAGGTAATATTGATTAAGTTATACAAGATTTACTAATGAACCCACAGATTGAGGAGGAAAAGAGTAATTCATATATTTCCTAAGGGTAATGTGCGCGTATGTGAATATAACGAACCCAAATAGAATTAGATCTCGGTTAACAGATTAACAATTCCGAGCCTTTTTTTCATAACACCACCCGCACATTCAAGTTTACACCATTTGACATTCCCTAATATGAAATCAGGTCGTTGATAACGCACCTATTCACCTCATTGTTTTTCCTCTTTGATTTTCTGTATTCTTTCTTCTTTTTTTTTTTTTCCTTTCTTTTCTTTTTTGGATTTTTTTCACTTTTGTTTCTTTTCTTCATCTTTATAATTTTCTACCTTTTTTTGTCTTTTTTTTTTTTGGCCTCTCCTTTTTTTCTTTATCTTCCATCTTTTTCATCTTCATCCTTTTCAATGCCCCCCCCCATTTTTTTTCGATTAATTGCTCTCTTTTCTGTTGGCTTACTCAAGTAAAGAATATTTGGTAATCACTTTCTTTTTTTTATTCTATACGTTTCTGCGCCAATGCATTTGCCACACAAGTCGAACACAGATTCGAGGAAGAATCACAAATAAATATAATGTGAATTGTATTTGTGAAGCTTTATTGTTATCGAGTCGTTAAAGGTTGGTGGGCGTGGTTTATATATGGCTATATGATCAGCACACTCAATACAGGGGTACCCGAAAAGTGTAATAAGATACTTAATAATTACATACACCGTGTAGGCTAAAAATCTAAGGCCACCCTTCGAAGTATCCTCTAAATGTGACGGTTGCATACCTTTTCCAAAGATACCGTATTTGACGGCATATAACGACGCTCCGGTGTATAAGACGCACCCAATTTCAGCAGGGAAAATTTAAAAAAAAATAATAATTAGAAAAATTAGTAAAATTATTAGTAAATAGTACAACCTAGGCGATATTTATGAGGTATTATTTCGGTTAAACAAGACATAATTGCAATTAAACAATAAATAATATGAAAAAAGATCACGAGCCTATAAAAAAGATCACGAGCCTATAGAAAACTTTATTATATTCTTTATATGATCTGTAGAACCTGCGTCTTGTAAACATCTTATTGGAATAATTAGGATATAACAATTCTAATTGTATTTATATCAATGCAAGCGGAAGTTATCGTAGAAAAATATTAATGAAACAACCGGAAGTTATCGTAAGAAAAATATTAATGAAACAAGTATATTTTACAAATATATAATTTGAATTTATTGCATATAACTTTAGTGAAACAGACTTATATATAACATAATGAAATTAATATAAAGAATGTTATCAATGATAATATTTTTAATCTGCATAATAGCCTTTTAAATAATGACAATAGGTATATGAAAGGTACTCTAAAATCTAAGCTAAAAGGAATTGCCAGGTAGCTAATTTAGGCTGACTATCACGAATTTAAAACTACATATGGTATATAAGACGCAGGCGAATTTTATAAGATATTTTTATTTTTAAAAAAATGCGCCTTATATGCCGTCAAATACAGTAATTTACGAGATCACTTCGATCGAGAGGCGATTTCTCTGTATGAAGGCATTTATCCTATGTTCAATACTGCTATTACTACTTTTAATAATACTAATACTACTAATAATAATCTCAGTACTGTCTGGATAGATTTAAATAAGCCATTCGAGTCTATACCCCATTCCTGGATCTTAAAGTCCTTGAATATATACAAGGTATCACCCGTCGTCATCAATTTCATGAAACAAATATGTCGATATGGAAAACAACACTTCACCTCAATCATATAAATGGAGTCTATAAGTCTTGTGAAATAAAGATCAACAGGGAAATATTTCAATGTGAATCTTTGTCGCCATTACTATTTTGTATATCCCTAATAGCATTAAACAGCGAACTTAACAGGACGGAATGTGACTATATCTCAAAAGAAAATAAGCCATCTATTTTAGATAGATGACTTAAAGTCGTATGCTAGGAATATCAGTGAGTTGGAAGGCCGCCTGAAGACAGTAAAATGTTTCAGTGGTGATATTGAGATGGAATTCGGTTTGGATAAATGTGCTAAATCCACAATTTTACTAGGATCACGACAACAAACCTCGTTTAGTACCTTAGAACCTTGGGGTAACAATCAAATATTTTGAGCAATAAGAATCTAATAAGTACCTCGGTGTAAATGATGGTGAAGGAATTCTCCATAAAAAAGAAAGAAATATTTCGAAAAGAGTACTATAGAAGGGTGCTACTGATATTAAGAACTCAACTGAATTCTCAGAACAGAGTTATGGCCATTAATAGCCATTTCAATCCAGTGGTTCAATATAGTTTCAACATCTTCAACTGGACTCTAGATGACACCAGACTTATGAATTCTAGGTCAAGAAGGTGTTTTTCTAAGCATAACAGGCATCTTCCAAATTCTGATGCTTTCTGTCTATACATACCCCGTAAAGAAACCAGGAGAGGTCATATATTGCTAGAATTGTCATACAAGTCATCTTCTATTAATTTACTAACATGCATGGAAACAACAAAGAACTGTATGAGACAATTCTTCAAGCGAAACGAAAACAGAACGAAAAGATATTCAATCCTGAAAGAAGGTTGTAAATAGAAACGAGATTTACATTTAGTAGATTCTGTAGAAAACCAAAACAGAACCCAAGAAGAAACAGTTATAGCAAAATATATGAAAAAGAAAGCCAAGGTTAAAGCTCTTGAACAGATGAAATAACGCTGGCAAGACAAACGTCTGCATGGCCAATATCCAGAACGAGGCTAATAAATCCACTGTTGATAAAGTTAACATTCATCGATGTTTACGACCATCTAGCTTAAAGGCTGAAACGGAAGTATTTATTTTTACAACGCAAGACCAGAAACCTTCAGGCAAATATAATACATTATAGCAGGGGTGGGCAAACTACGGCCCGCGGGGCACATGCGGCCCGCCAAACGATTTCGTGCGGCCCGCTTTTAAATGTTATTTATTAAAACTATATTTTTCCTTTAAAAGCCCTTTATTTTGCCAATTTTAAATATCAATTATTTTGGTTTATATATACTTTGCGGCCCAGTAAAACTATAAATTTTTAGAATGCGGCCCTTGTACTAAAAAGTTTGCCCACCCCTGCATTATAGTGTGGATCCAAAGTGCAGGTTCAGTGACAAATATCAATAAATCATAGATCATCTAATCTCAGGATGTTCTGTATTTGCGCCAAATGAATATAAGAATCGTCACGATAGAGTGGGGCAATACTTACAATGTGCAAACACTTTGGAAAAGATGTTAATAAACATTGATATGAACATCACCCAGCACCAGTTACAGAAACAGAAGACATCACAATTCTATGGGATTACGTCATCTTTACGGGCAGGAAGACTGAAAGAAGTCGGTCAGACATAATTGTCAAAAACCGAAAGGAAAAAAAAACAAACTTGCCTACTAATTGATATGGTTTGCCCAGCAATCTTCAATATAGTAAGCAAAGAAGTTGAAAAACTATCGAATTATAAAGATAGGGAAATCGAACCAGAAAAAATGTGGAAATTCACAAATATTTTTCAGGCAAATATAATACATAATAGTGTGGATCCAAATAAAAATCGTCCCGATAGAGTAGGACAATACTTACACTGGACAATGTGCAAAGACTTTGGAAAAGAGGTTAACAAACTCTGGTATGAACATCATCCAGCACCAGTTACAGAAATCGAAGACATCGCAATTCTATGGGATTACACCATCTTTACAGACAAGAAGATTTAAGCAAATAGGCCGGACATAATTGTCAGAAACTGAAGAGAACCGTACTTGCCTACTAATTGATATGGCTTGTCCAGCGGATTGTAAAATAGCAACAAGGAACTTGAAAAACTATAAATATAAAGACCTGGAAATCGAAATAGAAAAATATGTGGAAATTGAAAGCAAGAATAGTACCAGTCATAGTAGGTGCGCTTGGAATTATAAAAAAGGAACAAAACAACACATTGAAAAAATCACTGAAAAACTTAGCTTGAGAAAAATACAAAAAATGTCTTTATAAGTGCAGCCCAGACACTAAGAAGAAATTTGTCCATGTAACGCTAGTGATATCATGTGAGTTAGAAAAAGACATCCTGAAATGTAGCCATAACCACACACAACTACCTGCCGTAGGTCTTCCCGTAGTCTTTGTAGGTAGTGTTACCATAGCATAAATCCAAATATAATAATTTGAAGCATAATGTTTCCTTAAGACTTGAACTCTTTTTTGCTTAATCTTACTTTGATCCAATCTAAACAAATCGTGGAACAAATTTCGTGTTAAGATTCTAAATCCTTATTTTTACACTATAAGACAAAAGTTTGGGTCTTTTCTCTGGATTTCGAACTATTGCCTAAATTTTTAAGGTTGTGTGTCCTTTTCAAAACTAATTTAACTCAATTCAGATTAATAAAGCAAGCTAAAATTTCAATATCTGTCTATATTTCTGTGATCCTGTAATTTATTTACATGTTTCGGACTGATGTACTTAACTTTACTCTCAAGTTCCCGACATTTCGGTCGTCGTACGCTCGGGCCCTGTTCAGGTGACTGGAATTTCGAACAGATGCCTTTATTTCGGCCACCGGAACAGTGTGTTCTAGTTCCAACTTGATGTAATAGTAAGCAAGCTACATTGGTCACCTCAACGTGATGTAATGGTTAGAAAGTGTATCTCGCTCAATCAGTGATGGCTGAATATTGAGTTGGATCATCACTGGGTGCCCCATACTTTCTGCTTTGTGGCACATCTAATCTACGCTTAGAAAATCACAATAGGTGTGTGTGTGTGTCTGTGTATGCATGTGTGTGTGTGTCTGTGTATGCATGTGTGTGTCTGTGTGTGTGGCTTTTTTAGTGTTTGTGTTCATTTCTTGCGACTATTTGTTTGTCTGTTGTTCTGTGTGTGTTTGTTGATGCCTGTTGAATGTGTTCTAAATGTTTGCGTTCGGCAGTGAAAGCGTTACTTCCGCTGATTGTTCGGGAAAACATGACAGCAGGTGAGAGAAAGATGAGAATTAATGACAGAATGAATAAAATTCCTCAAGCTGAAATCATTTTTAGAAGATTCTCGTCTCTTTTGTTAGAAAAGAAGATTTGACTGGGAATTTAAATGTGCAAGAAAAGAAACTCTTAGCATAGAAATTACGGTTACATCTAACTATTTCAGTTGCAAAATTAGGTGAACTTGACTCCAATTGAGTACTGCGTTTAAATTTGTAAAACTAAGGTATCATAGGGTAATATATATATATATATATATATATATATATATATATATATATATATATATATATATATATATATATATATATATATATACATACTCTGGTCAATATCTTAAGACCAGATACAAATGAGTTAAAAAATATAAAATACTGTTACTTTAATCAAAATATATTTGCGAAACATTTACAGCAATTAAAAGCTTAAAATGTTCACTTTTTTGTTGATGAACTACATTTTCGAAATAAATGTAAATATTTCGCAAATGTATTTTGATTAACCCTGAACCTAACCATTGATGTGCAAAAATAAATAGAAGAAAAGCAGATGCTGAGGGAAACGCACATATATATATATATATATATATATATATATATATATATATATATATATTACCTCCTGAAAAATTAATTTCGGTTGAGCTCTCTGGTTTGAGGTGCGAATTTGTAAACAGTGACTATTTAAGCTAATATTGCACGACTCTTCGGCAGAATTGATTCACTGTCAGTCACTGTGCGTTTATCTAAATCTAAAAATAAACACGCTAAAATTCACCTTTATACCGTACCGTGCGCTGACGGCTTAGTGGGAGATCCTAGCTAGAAGCAAACGGACGTCTATCCACACTGATGAGCTGTGAAACAGCGAAACAGCGAAACAGTCTGTCTGTGGATGACAAATATATATATATATATATATATATATATATATATATATATATATATATGAAGAAATATAGTCTTAAGGTGTGCTATATTTATGGGATAAAGTGCTCAATATCAGAGATAGAGCGTGTGTAAATATAAAAGTGAACATAGAAGTCAACACTTAGAGGCCACAGTCTGTTTCATGTTAGATGCAATCGTCAGGCCACGAGTTCTATTATTTTTCTCGGCTATTTACATATACGGGTCAGTGGTGAATTGTGGGTAGTCTATTTTGGCGGATATTTTACCGGAAGTCGTTTATTTGTTTATTTATTTGGGTCAAATTATTTTGCTTGTTTTTATTTATTTTTATTTTCATTTTTATCTTATATATTTATTTATTATTTTTATTTTGATCGGTGTTTTTATTACCTTTATAAAATAATAGCACTAGTTGCCTGACGATTGCATCTAGCATGAAACAGACTGTCGTTTCTAAGTGTTGACTTCCATGTTCACTTTTACATACATATATATATATATATATATATATCTACATGCATATATATATGTATATACATGATGTGTATATATATATATATATATATATATACATACATGCTTATATATACATGCACATATATATATATATATATATATATATATATATATATATATATATATATATATATATATATATATATATATATATATATGCGTGTGTGTGTGTGTGTGTATGTATGTGATAATGTAGTAAGGTAAAAAAAATCCTTTGGTCTATAATCCAAATAATATGAAGATATAGAACTGATCCATAAAAAGGAGCTTAATGTATTTTATTTAATTTATACCGAGAAATATTATTAATAATCAAACAAATCCTTTTACCTCGTAAGCTTCGAATCTCAATTCCTTCTTAGTTAACTTCTATATCTCACTTTTCTAAACTAACAGACCTGGACTTCGTTTCATTGTACACCTGAGTTGAAAACACAGACGATCTCTTTTGTCCTCAGCCGAAATACCTATTCCCCCATATGAGGTAAAAGAATTTGTTTGATTATTAAATGTTTATATATATATATATATATATATATATATATGTTTTTTTTTATAGCTACAAATATTTAAGTAAATGCTCTGTTCATAATAAACACTATTTGCGAGCCTGAAAGTCCGAGAAATTTCATATAAAATATGTGTCTTCCGACGGGAATCGAACCTGCATCCTTCACAGAAGCGTCATATAGCTTGGCGTGCTATAAACTTTAGCTACAGAGAAAGCGTATGATTTGCAAGTTCGAATTACTGCTCTTAAACCGGCCTTCCTAACTATACATTTCCCGAACAACCTCATAGATCACCAAGTTAGAATATTTCTTTCTATTAGGTTGGTCCAAAAATAATGTCGTTTTTTTTTACGTTCAACTTCATGTGAGAAAACGACATTATTTTTGCACCAACCTAATAATTTAGTAAATAGCATCACTGAGCATGCAGATAAAAACAATAACATTAACGCTTTGTTTAAAAATCAAATACACGTAAATTAGAATCAGAATGCATTTCGCTTAGAAACATTATAAAGAAATACACAACCACAGTTGGCTAGAACAAGAAAATTATATTATATTGGGCATACCACTATATGACTGTCATAGAGACTCACGTTACATCTCTTTGACATTATCTCAATTATTACTCATTTAACCGTAAATGAAACCTACAAAACACCTTCCGAAACATACTTGTAGATAATACAATTATAAAAGTCACATTTATATGTAAAAAAAGGCGAAAAATAATGGAAACATTAATAATAAAAAGTAAAGAGACACATTGGTTTTATGTTCTCTCTCTCTCTCTCTCTGTATGTATATATATATATATATATATATATATATATATATATATATATATATATATATATATATATATATATATGCGTGTGTGTTTCATTGAATAATATATATGCGCGCGTGTGTGTGCGTGCGTGTGAGTATGTGTGTGTGTGTGTTCTCAATCGATTTTTATTTGGATTCTGACATGTCTTGGTGTGCGGACGGTGTAATACATGGTAATCTACCAAAAATTCTTCCCAAATTTTTTTTCTCGAATTCCTACTAGTGGACCAGTCTATTTGACTAGTGTCTTTCTTATTTATCTCTCAGTGTCCGCAGTAAATTCACCTTTGTAATACCCAAGTCAAGAAATCTGATCTGAACAATAAAATAATTCAAATTATCACAGATGAGACTTGCGCTCTCAAGCAGGCTTACATATCATTTATTATCCAAACTTTTATTGACGCCTTCTTCTTCTAGGTGCCATGACATAGTTCTCTACAATATTCTGACGTCACTGCTTTCAAAAGTAGTTACCATCAAATGTCCGGGGACGACGATACAAATAATTGGACTAGCACATCTAAAAGACTTGAGTTCACCGTTTAGCTAAAACCAACATATCAACTGACAGATGAAAACAATAAACTACACTTTAGAATCAGTAACCACCACTCTTCAAATTCCCATACCATTTGGTCATTCTATCTACTAGACAAACGACCACCTACTTTGTTTCCATTAAGTGTCCGATAGCCAAAACCAGTGACAAAGTCATCAATACAGAATATTCTTGTCCAGTTTCCAAGTCACTCTCTCCGCGACGGTCTTTTCCGCCCAGCTCAACACTATCTCCACCTCTGGGCTCAAATTTACCGGACATTTTCTCGAAGGATACTCACAAAGAATCAGTGATATTTTGGTCAAAGTGATTTACTTCCTCGATGTAATGTGGTCTTATTTAGTGTGCCAGGGGATTTATATTAGTAGAAACTGTCCATGATTACAGGCCGTCTTTAAATGACCACTTTTCACCGAGACGTCCTGCACGTCACGACTTGAAACAAAGTCATATTTAATAGCGCATGCGTCACAAGCAACTGCTCATCTTTGGTCATAAAGTTCGTTCAAGAATTGTTTAGATATTTGCATCTGCATTCTTTTTTTTTTTACTGAGTTAACAATAAAGTATAAAGATATTAAACAAGTAGATAAAAAAGCGTGATTAATTACGAATACACACACACACACATAATTCAGCAAAACCGACTCTGAAAAGATTAAGGTAGATAGTTGTTTTAATCAATTAAACCGAGAGAAGGGGATAACGCCACTAAGACGCAAGGGTATATTTGAAGTAAAAGAGAGGGAACAGATTTTAAAACGATCAAGATACACCATCATAGTATAAATTTCAGAGTTTAGGCGGAGACGTTAGAAGTATAGAATTGAAGTAGAATTTAGAAGGAAGTGGAAACCGAATAATAATATAAATTTCAGAGTTTAGGAGGAGATGTTAGAATTATAGACTTGAAGTAGAATTTAGGAGGATCCGGAAACCCAAAAATAAATATAAATTTCAGATTCTAAGTGGAGACGATTGAATTATATTGATGGAAAATATTTAGAAGGAACCAGAAGCCCAATGATCGTAAAAATTTTAGAGTTTAGGTCGAGACTTAGATGTGTATAGAATTGAAGTACAATTAAGAAGGTCCTGGAAACACAATTCTAAACAGGAAACTATGGATAAACCTCTACTCCTGTTCAAGACTGGAGATGAATGTATACCGGACGAAAGGTGAATCTATCTCATCCTGTTAGCACCAAACAACATGGCAACAACAATAGAGCAGAGGCAATGATATACAGAATATACACATCGGGGAAAATCCAGAAACCTAAAATTATATACCTATATAGGTATAGCTAGATAGGTTGCACCACAGCACATTAACGCTGGTTGTAATTCAACTGATTACAAGTCACAAGACAGCCTGTGCGAGACCATCATGCAAGGCATCGTTAAAGGTGGACGTAGGAAAGTGTGACAATGCAAAAACTGTTTGCACAATGTCAAGCACTGGACAGGTATGACAATACCAGTATCGATAGCTGGCGTTGTAGACCGTTGCTCAATGTGGCTCTGTATTCGGATCCCACCTACGATTACAAAAGGATGATGAATATATATATATATATATATATATATATATATATATATATATATATATATGTATGTATGTATGTATATATATATATATATATATATATATATATATATATATATATATATATATATAGAGAGAGAGAGAGAGAGAGAGAGAGAGAGACATCGATATATAGATATATAGCGGATTCCCCTATTGGAACGATAAATGAGAGTCAGCAGTGGATGGTGCCTTTCGTTTTACACTTATGCATACTTGCAGGGGCTATTGTGTAAAAAATTAGGTAAGGGAAAGACATATTTCATTTGTGCTTTCTTAAGTGCGATACTAGCTCATGCTATATATATATATATATATATATATATATATATATATATATATATATATATATGCAAGTATGTACATAAATATGAAAGAACACGTTAGGTAAATAATCCGGAGTTCTTCAGTATTTTTGTTTTTATTTTTAAAAAGACAGTGCTCCATACAGAAGTAGAGCTTATATTATAATATTTTTTTAATAAAAATATGATTCCTTCGCTACATAAGAGTTCTCAAAATGGTCGCCCCTGCCTTTTCCATAGTAATTAGTTTTGCGAACGAACATTCTTATAAAGATGCGTAAATTTCAAGATTGGTTATTCCTAAATTTACGCTTGAGGATGAAACAGGGCTTGATACCTTAATTCGATTTAATTTTAATAATTATATTGAGGGTTTCCGCTCTCGTTTTTGAAACATGAGAACTCTTATGTAGCGAAGGAATCATATTTTTTTTTAAATAATTATATATATATATATATATATATAAATATAGATATATGTATATATATATATATATATATATATATATATATATAATTCCAATTAGTATATGGTAAGGATGGGATAATTCTAAGGAGGACATTAAAACTCGCGGTCTGAAGAAATGAATATTTAATTATATTCAATGATTTATAACCGAACTGGATTTTTAAGGATTATTCTTACTGATATATATATATATATATATATATATATATATATATATATATATATATTATGATTTTATATAAGATATATATATATATTAAGATTTTTAAGGATTATCTTTACTTATATATATATATATATATATATATATATATATATATATATATATAATTGTGTATCTATGCAGCAATTCTCCTTTTATACAAGTTTCGTTAAAGACAACTGAGAAGCTACTGAGATTAAGCTTTTTATTTAATCTTTCTTTTGTTCGGACAAGTATTTTCTTTTCTAGATTAGAAGTGTATAAAAGATTTGCGCAAAATTTCTGCATTTCCGAGCGCTCTCCACTCTACTTTTAGCCATTATCAAGAAGGATTATCTTATTTTTACTTGTTAACTAGATGTATGTGTTGTCTGTAGGTATCTAGAGTTATAAGGATGTTTTATTTTCCAACTCATTGTGGCCCTGTTCGCAGCTTAGTATTTTTCAGTGTTGGCTTTTTCTTTTTTATTATTAGGGTTAATTTGAATATATTTTGTTACATGTGGATTAGTTTATTGTGCTTGTATTTTCTACTAGTGTGTTTCAGATTAAGTCTGGTAGGTTTTTGTGTGCGTTTAAATATGTCTGCCCCTAATCAATCTATGGACGCGTTAGTGTAACCTAAGTTGTCTGGATAGGCATGTAGTAGTGTGACCAATGTAATTATTTACGCTTTTCGTTTGATCAGGATCACAGTTTCTTAAGGGTCATTTGAACTCGTTGCATTTGTATGGAATACTCAGTGAGGATCAAATTCATTACTCAGTTGTAATTTATCTAGCGAGACAAGCTTGCTACCCATTACACCATGTTGAAACGCCCTAATGATTTTCTAAGATTAGATTAGATGTGGCAAAAGGCAGAAAGTATGGAGCACCCAGGGAGGATCAAACTCGCAATTCAGACAAGCTTGTTAACCATTACGACACGTCGTCGTTACCGGGTTGTCTATGAAGTAGTGAAATGTTACTTTTAAGACTATAAATGCATCGTTTCCTTTCATTTGAATGTCCAAAGAAGACATAAAATGTAACTTGTCGTGACCTCACTTAAAAATGGACAATATTTGGCATCATGCCTGCAGAAAAATGGTATACCTCAAGAGGACATTCATGCTGACATGGTAGGAATATTAAGGGGTGACGCTCTGTCATTATCAACAGTGCAAAAGTTGGCAGCTGTATTTAAGATAAAAGGGGAAAGTCTTGAAGACGGCTCAAAATCTGGACATCCAGGAGACTGCCACCGCCAAGGAAATTAGAGAAAATATTTTCCCAACATGGCGATGGATGACCGGTGATTGACTATAAATCAAGTAACCAATGCTATTAGGATATCCTGTGAGATAGTTAAGAATATTCTGTATAATGAAATTGGCATGACGAAGGTTTCTGTTCGATGGGTTCAATGTCTTCTGATTCCTGATCAAAAGCGAAGATGTTGATCTCATAACGGGAAAATTTGACATCATTTGTGACAGATCTAGTTGGATTTCTCAGCTGCTCTAAAGAAAAATCAACTGCAGGGAAGGTGATGGCTTCAGTGGTTCTGGATTCAAAAGGAGCTGTGTTTATTGAATAACTTCAAACAGCCACGCCATATATAGAGAGTATTGTAGCAAAGTGCTGAGACAGTTACGAAAGGCCATCAAGATCAAAAGCCCAGGAAATCTGACGAAAGAGGTATTGGTTTATCAGTACAATACTCAAGCCCACGTCTTGGTTTCAATGGTTGCTGAGCATGACATTTGCTTTGACCTGGTTGATCACCCTCCCTATTCACCTGATTTGTTTACCTCCTGTCCCCCGACATGAAAAAAAACACTTGACTGGAAACCATTATCGCAGTGATGATGATGTCATATCTGTTTCTCATGAATGTTTTAAACAACAGAATGAACAGTCTTTTTTAAACGGTCAGACGTCAGATAATCTGAAAAGAGAAAACGCAGATATTAATAAGAATTATAATAAAAAGATTTCCCAATGAACTTATTAACAAGAAGAGTTGAAATTAATGCATGCAAGATTTCCCGTTCTAGCACCACTCCTTCATAATCAGCCTATGGACGTTTCAGCCCATCCTCGTACCTGGAGAGAAATAATGCACTTATTAATAAGAAGAGTTAAAATCAATGCATGCAAGATTTGCCAGCTCTAGCATGAGCCCTAAATCATCAGCCTATGAACGTTTCAGCCCATCCTCATACCTGGAAAGAAATAATGCACTTATTAATAAGAAGAGTTAAAATCAATGCATGCAAGATTTGCCAGCTCTAGCATCACTCCTCCGTAATCAGCCTATTAACGTTTCAGCCCATCCTCGCACGCGGAAAGAAATAATGCACTGATTAATAAGAAGAGTTAAAATCAATGCAGGCAAGATTTGCCAGCTGTAGTATCACTCCTCAATAATCAGCCTATGAACGTTTCAGCCCATCCTCGTACGTGGAAAGAAATAATGCACTTATTAATAAGAAGAGTTAAAATCAATGCATGCAAGTTTTCACAGCTGTAGCATCACTCCTTCTTATTCAGCCTATGAACTTTTCAGCCCACTCTCATACCTGGAAAGAATTAATGCCGTTATTAATAAGACAAGTTGAAATGAATGCATGAGAAATTTCGCTGCTCTAGCATCATTACTTCTTAGGCTTTAAGCCTTTCATCCCACTCTCCTGTAGCAGAAGCACGAGAGCAGATGTGGCAATAATATTCAATAAGCGAATGAATGGCAGATTTATAAACCAGCAAATCAGATCATAGCCCGCAATATTTACATGATGGAGAGAAAGACATGGAATATATATTTATGCTCCTGAAATACCCTAATTATCTCATATTCATCGCGAAACAGAAGGCTTGTCAAATATTTTAGTGTAGATGAAGGAAGCATTCTGACAAACTTAACGGATCAAAATATATTATTCCGCACACCAACTCTATCAAAACTACAATTGGAAAGAATTTATCTAAGGTTAACATAAGATTTAACAGCTAGTTGACAGCTAGTTCTAAAACAATAAAATAATTAATTAATAAAAAACAATCTAATAATAAAAGATTAATTAGAAACTTTGCTCTATCATCTGTAATGATTGCCACGAAGAATACATAGGAGAAACCTCAATGAATTTAAATAAAAGATCTACACAGAAACACACTAAATGCATCAGTTACTCACCGAAATGAGTATGTCCATAATTTTCAGTTAAATGAATGTGAGCGTTTTGAGAAACTGATAAAAACGTTGATCAGGATCCGCCTTGCCACTTACATTGTAGCTAAACACTCATATTCCCTCCGTATTCCATCATCGAGAAGTAAGTTCTACTCGAACAGCTTCTTTTCGCGAACAACTACTCTGTAGAACTGACTCCTATGAGGATGTTTTTTTTTGTTTATTACAATCTTAACCTGTTCAAGTCAAGTTTACCATTACTTGTATAAATTGCCCCTTAACGTAACCCCCTATCTCGAGTGGCCCCTGAGCATTATACAGGTTTAACATTATTGTAAAAAAAAAAACATAAAAACTTCGGAATATATTAATATTTGAAACTTTTCTCTATCACCTGTATTGATTGCCACAAGGAATAGATAGGAGAAACCTCGAGAAATTTAAATAGATATTATATGAATATTATAATTTCTATCTTACATGTCTATCTTACATGTTTCAGAATATTGCTGCCACATATGGGCTGGTGCCCCTGCTATTTACCTTGATCTCCTTGATAAAATCTAAAGAAGAATCAGCATTACCTGCCGGTTCGCGTTCAGTCATTTTCCCATCGCCATAAGGTTGCCTTTCTGTGATTTTTTTCCATGGTAATTGTTCGGATGGTACCTAGACTTTTTGAATTGAAGAGGTGTACTAGACTGTCGAGATCGCATCAGTTTACAGTTGAGTTGGCTTGATGTAGCCATAAGTTTATTTTCTCGCTTGTGGGATTCTTTTTCGGCTCCATGCTTTTCTAGTTATCTATAATCTGCAAAAATTTAAATGCGATGTCAATTGCTATCTACTATCCCCCTGATTACTCTTTTCTCTTCCCGCTCATTATTAACGTTTCTGTTCCTAATTCTTCTACACCCCGTAACTCCTTGTGACTTAGTAGCTAGCGTTGTTACACCGTCAGCATTTCCCTTCCGTTCATAGTTATAGACATTTTTATTTACTCCTACCCTTACAAATATTGGAATAATTGCCACATGAAATAAATATGTGAACCCTCTGGGAATCCTAATAAAAAAAAATAAATGAACACAAAATGGTTCTTTCACAAAACTCAGTGAGTTAGTTGCTACTCAATTAAAAAAAAAGAAAAGAAAGCAATTTGTTCAGGCTCAAGTGTATAGAAAGTGCATTGATTGCAAGAACATCTCCGGTAAAATTGTGTCCAGTTTCTTAGAACATTTCTCATTTCTTGGGAGATCTTCTATTATCAGTGAGGGATTCTTAATGATAGAATTGACAACCTTAAAGAGAAAAGAATAAAGACTCTTAATGAAATCGTCTATAAAGGCATGTAGTAAAGGGATATCTGAAAACAAAACAAAACAAAAGAATAGAATTAAAATTAAAATTTAATAATTTCGGCAATTCACCATTATTCAGCATTTTCCGTCTGTGCATAACTATGTATTTAATTTTATATTCCCCCTCTCCATCTTACAAATATATAATTCCTTTAACAAAAAATTAACCGTAATTCCCTATGTATAATACGCATATTTTTCCAAAAAAATAATAAGCAAAATTAGAGGTGCGTATTATGCATAGCTACAAATAATCATTTAAAAAACTGCCGTTTCGTAGGTCGATTTCAGTTACGAAATGACTACTCACCACAAACATACGACAATTTGACACTAACATTCGGCGATTGCGACCCCATAAGGATATCAAATACAATCACATGTACCTGAAAATACTTACAAACGTAAAATGAAATAAGAATTATCATAAAACTAAATTAGAATAATATTATTCTATGTTTAAAACCATTTATTTTTGAAAAACTACATACAGATCCGGTAGATTGCACATTTTATCGGATAAAACAAGTTAATGAGTTTGCGCAGTAGCCACAATATTTCCGTTTCCTTTTGGAATCGTAATGTTCAGAAAATTTGATAAATATCTTCAATTACAGCTTGAATAGAAGTAGGAATCGCTGGCCTTAATGAAATTGGAGAGTAGAATTCATAAGGTTTGATTACCAAACAAGGAATGCGTATTATGCATGAGTAAAATCATTTTCCCCATTATTATGGATGAATGCGTATTATACATGGGGAATTAAGGTACTTGTGTCTGATGATGTCCTAAACGGCGAAATGTGTCAGACGGATTATTTTTCACTTTATCGTTAATTCACCTAATATATGAAATTTTTATACATCATATATATCATATTCTTTGTACGTCTGTCTGTCTCTCTCTTTCACACACACTCGCAAACACACACACACACACACACACATACAGACACAGGCACACATACAGATTTATATGTATGTATATATATATATATATATATATATATATATATATATATATATATATATATATATGAAGAAATACAGTCTTAAAGTGTGCTATATTTATGGGATAAAGTGCTCAATATCAGAGATAGAGCGTGGGGAAATATAAAAGTGAACATAGAAGTCAACACTTAGAGGCGACAGTCTGTTTCATGCTAGATGCAATCGTATGGCAAGTTGCCTGACGACTGCATCTAGCATGAAACAGACTGTCGCCTCTAAGTGTTGACTTCTATGTTCACTTTTATATATATATATATATATATATATATATATATATATATATATATATGTATATTTGATGTAACAGCAAAATTGTTCAAATCGAGTTACAACATCGGATAATTGACCAACCCACAAAATGTTCAATATCTAAAAAAAAACAAACACTAAACTAAATAAGTTTCGTTTTTCTAGGTTTCCAGATGAGACGTTTGGTCATCTTAACAACATTTGTCGTAAAAATCACTGAAACACACTTTGAGTTATTCAGCTTGATATAGAACAGGCCCAAATCGTTTTGTGTCAGCCGCACTGCCTTCCCAACTGAACAACGTTGAGAGGAAAAAATTATTCAGGCCTTCAGTAATGGTACCAGCATTCATACTCTGGCTTTCATCTCCAAAATTCATTCAAGAAGCATCAATAGAACGGTGAATAAGTTTTTAACAAAAGGGAACAGTAGAGAGGAAAAATGGATCAGAAGGTCACAACAAGAAGAGGGATCATCATTTCAACTTAAAATTAAAGAGATCATTTAGAAAAGATCCAACTCAATCCATAAGACTTTGGCACGTGATAGAGGAGTTTCAGTTATGACAGTCCAAAGAGCAGTGCAAAAATAATTGAAAATGAAATCGTAAGTGAAAACTCTGAGGCATTTTTTTTTTTACTCCAGGACAGAAAGTTTGAAGGTTAGAGAGGGCAAAGATCATCTTGAATAGCTTAGACAATGATCCTAGAATAATATATATATTTATTTGAACTTAATTTCAATCCTTCATGAGCTTCTGATCTTTAGCTATGATTAATTAAGGATGAACATGTCATTTACGTTTATGATCGATTTCTTCAAGATTCTAATACATTCTTATTATTCAATATAGTACAATAGAGTTATTAAAAAATCATAGAATTCTAGTTCGATTAGTTTAATCCTTTCTAAGATACAACGGTGAAAAGCTTAATCTAACAATTGGACAATTTTGCTGTTACACCAGGTCTCTCTCTCTCTCTCTCTCTCTCTCTCTCTCTCTCTATATATATATATATATATATATATATATATATATATATATATCGCGCTAACCACAAGATAGCTTATTCACAAATTCTCGCTTGACGAGGAAGCGTGACCAGACACCTTAACTCAACATAATTTCAAAAATTATATTCGGGGTCTCGGCTCTCGCTTTTGAAACATGAGAACTCTTATGTAGCGAAGGAATCATATTTTTAAAACAAAAAATATTATAATATAAGCTCTACTTCTGTATGGAGCACTGTCTTTTTGAAAATAAAAGCAAAAATACTAAGGAACAACGGATTATTTACCTAACATGTTCTTTCCTATTTTTCTGCATACCTGCACACACACACACACACACACACACACACACACACACACACACACACACACACACACACATATATATATATATATATACATATATATATATATATATATATATAATCACAATTCATATATATATAATAATAATACATCTTATATGTATATATTTATCATCACAAACCATAATTACAACAGTCAACAGATAGCATTGAAAATACAAACATCATCATCCCCATGGCCACAAACAGAATCCAGCTTAACCAATGTGGTAGTGAAAAGGCCCAGACCAATATGTGCATGTGCGCGTCTAGACATGCATGTATGTGTGTGAGAGGTAATGTAAGTTCCTCTGACGGCCCCTGAGGTAGATCTGAAAAGTGTCAAGTACACCCCTACGCGTTCCTTGTTGAAACGATCATCGCTACACATAAAAAGCTAAGGTCCCGTCACCGAAATAGAATTACAACTGCGTATGTATGGATGCCCGAACGCATGGATATATATCTGCGCCTAGCCTCGGATTGATTATATGGATGTGTTGGTGTGAACTAAAATGCTTGCACCTGTATGTATGTGTGTCTATGTGTATGAGAGTGTCACCCCAAACAAACACAGAAGAATATTCCCCATCCCGCCATCAAACATAGCCAAACAAGCATAAATAGATCCAATTTTAAAAAATAAACCAGTTTGTCTGATGATTGCAAAAGCGTGATACCCAGGGTTACAAACTCATATCCATACAACTTATCTTATATATATATATATATATATATATATATATATATATATATATATATATATATATAAACATGTTGTTTAATGTTAAAAACAACATCGTCCTGCATATTTTCTTTTGAATTTTCTCATATTTTCTAATGAAACTTTTTATTTGAAAATGATATCGAAATAAATATTGTCCGTACGATAACCTAGTACTTTCGAAAATCATTGTTCATCTTCAGAGTCAAAATTTTTTTAGTCAAATTTTTTTAAAAACATTTGCCAATTGTCTTGTACCGGAATCATTTTGCTACATTTTTTTACAAACTAAATAAACGTTAAAATCTTTTTTAATTTCAATAGACGCGATGATGTTATCACGTGCATGGCGAGATTTTTAATCATGTTTAAAAGAAAAGTTGCTGCCAAATTACACACATATATATAT
>OZ038511.1:80059478-80101978 GCA_964036315.1 Acanthosepion esculentum | reverse complement strand
CAAAGCCGCGCTTATAAAATCACAAGATATATAGTGTGAAAAGTAACTCCCTATTTTATGTATGATGGACTCTCCCGTCTGACTAAATTTTACAAGACAAGAGAGTCCATTATACATACAATATGTGGTTACTCTTCAATCAGTTCAAAAGTTTGAAGCGACCTGCAGAATTATCATGCAATGCACTTGACAGAAGAATGAAAAGAATAATGAAAAAGACATCTTAGTGTCATTGAAAAAAGAATGGAATTAATTATCAACCTTATACTTTGAGAAACGTTCGAGACGCGTGCCAAAAATTTGTACTGAGTTAATCAAGACTAAAGAAGGATAATTTGACGAGAGGAAAATTTTGCTCATTATTTTTTATTCTTTTTCTCATAATAAAATTTCTAATACAAAAATCATGTCTCACTGTTTTTTAACTATAAATAATAATTTTCTCTTATTTAAAGTACAAAACAACTACTTTTGGGGCCTCACACTCACATGTTTCGCCTTTAATGAAGCTTATTCAAAAGAAAGGCATTTTGGTATGTTTGTTTATTACTTTTGTGTTGTTTGATTTTAAAAAGTCAGTCATGTTTCACATCCATTCGATTCGCTAAAGAAACAATAAGTAATGAAGCATCCACCCGAATTTTGAAGAAATTAAAAGACTGCAACCATATGTGAAAAAAAACCCTAAATATAGCTTTATGTTTATATAAATTTATAAGGTGAGCAAAGACAAAAGTGCTTACCGCAATGTAGAATAAGTAGTCATAGTTTTGGCCCAATTCATTATTGCAAACCCGCTTAACTTTAATACATAAGAGACACTACGGAATCACATTTGAAAACTCAATAAAAGATCCTCCACCTGAGAGGCTTGACCGCCAGTCCGAAAACGCGGATTTAGTTTGCTGTCTTTGACGCAGACAATGTAAGTCTCTCATAGCGTCAAAATTCCCTGTCGATCACACGTTCCTAAGGACAATCAGTTATACGTCAACCTGTCAGCAATGGCCATGCCGTCTAACGTAGGCAGCCATCATATATATATATATATATATATATATATATATATATATATATATAGAGAGAGAGAGAGAGAGAGAGAGAGAGATAGATAGATAGATAGATAGATAGATAGATAGATAGATATACATATATGATAAGTAAAAAAAATAATCCGATTCGCAGACATAAAGCACCAGAGAAGTAAATGCAAGTGTCCACTCTCTCTCTCTCTCTTTCTCTATTTCTCCCTCTGTACACTTACAGGCACACACAAGAACACATACAAACACGCAAGCACATTCACATATTCACACACACCTAATATAAAAAAGGAACATTTTAAATTTAAAAGCGATTGCTATTTGGTCATTATTCTGTTACTGAGTCGAATTTTAATGCATATTCAATTTCAATTCGTATATATATATATATATATATATATATATATATATATATATATATATTGCCGGATGAGTATAGCTGCTTATATTTATAAGATTATATATATATATATATGCACGTGTTTATCGTTGCTTGGAAATCATCCATGTAAACAAAAACAGACTATCATCAATTTCTTGTTCGTGTATTGCTTAATATATTGTGTAATTGTCATCTTTGATAATGGCTTATGTAAGCCGAAAGCTTAGATTGGATTAAAAAATATGTATCAATATTGTGATTTTCTTTCATTGTTTAATGATAATGTTATTAAGCTTATCAGACGATACGAAAAGAACTTACATAAAATATGTAGACAACACTTATCTATATTATTTAATGAAACATGTATATATATATATATATATATATATATATATATATATATATATATATATATATATATATATATATATATATATAAGGGTGTTCCAATAACTTGTACCGATTTTAATGTGAATTAATTTTAAGCGACTAATGATATTTTCTTGGGATTTGGCGAGCATTTTGCGATATTATTTTTCATCCATATTTGCTATGACTTAAATAACATGAACCAATTTTCACCAATAACACTGATTTATTTACTGCTGACTGATCCGCCTTAATGAAACACCCGTTAAATATATATATATATATATATATATATATATATATATATATATATTAAGATATTTTTAAAGGTACAAAATTTTATCACAGCAATAAAAGTATTAAACTTTATATTACTAGACATATTAAAAACGCGCGAAAAACGAAAACTAGCTCCTTTCGCTCATATTATTATTATTTTTTTTTATCCCCCTCCACAATTCCTTTTAGTGTACATTTTCTGTTTTTTAAATTAAAATCTCCCGTTGCAAGCCTGATGAGCGGGAGCGAAACCGGTTGCTTCGCGCGTTTTTAATATGTCTAGTAATATTAAGCTTAATACTTTTATTGCTGTGATATATATATATATATATATATATATATATATATATATATATATATATATATATATATATATATATATATATATATATATACACACATTGTATGTGCATAAAGTCTATTTACAATTTTTAAAAATATTACAAATGAACAGACTTGTGGAAATTGTTTCAAAATGAAGAGTAGATATTGATGCATTTTTAATTAATTTAATCCATCTTTATATTGTCACCATTATTTGGACGGAGCACATCAAAATGGTACTCTATTCCTTGTCATGTTCGCTGTAGCATAGCCTCATCAAAAGTGGTACTGGCATCAGTGATATTTTCTTTTAGTTCATTGATGATCCGTATCTTTATTCGATACACGATATCTTTAACATAAGCCTATAGAAAGAATACCAGAGGAATGATGTCTAGAGGATGAGGTTGCAAACGGGAAATTGGGCAATCCCTTCGAATCCACTGGTCAGAAAAGGTTAGAGGTTCATTTAACAGTACCTCTTTCATCAACACAAAACTTGAAATGCGTAAATGCAACGTGATTATAACATTGATAACTATTGAGTATACAGAAGAAACCTGATTAAGATAGCTCATCAATTGTGCTTGTAATATACATTGTAAATCGTAAAAAGGTCTTTATGGACCCTCTCTCTCTTCCTCTTTCTCTCTCTCTCTCTATATATATATCTATCTATATATCTATATATATACCCGATGCGATGAGTACGAAAGTAATATATAAATTCTAACGTTCGCAACGTTCATTCAAAAAAGAGCTCGATACAGGTAGTAGAGCGATAATTATTTATTTATTATAATTTTATCATATAGACAAAACCATTTTACGCACAACAAAGATGCAACTTGGTTTCAGTGCAATTTAACTGCACATCTACGGGTGAGGGTTTGGAAATGGTTATGAACGATCCTGTTTGAAGGCAAGCCCGGATGTAAAACGTCACTTCCTTTTTCCATTTTTTGAGAAGAAAAATGTACTTACAAAATATACATAGAGTATCTAAGTGAAACAATAGTGGTCGTTGACAGCTGTTTGGTGTTCGTGTTATATATATATATATATATATATATATATATATATATAATATTCTGATGTTATCTATATATATATATATATATATATAAAATATTCTGGTGTTATATATATATATATATATATATATATATATATATATATATATATATATATAAAATATTCTCATATAATTAATAATAATTTCAAACGTTATTATCATTATTTTAAAAGTATAGCAATATATTGGCACATTGATAACGATCTGTTTACTCCGGCATCCAGTGTAAAATATATATATCCCGCGGAGCGATGTTAAGTACTAGGTTGAGAACTGGCGCGGGCTAGCTGCCCTTGATGATGGTGAAAGCAGTCTCTCTTAGCTTTGGTTAGTAATCCTTTTAGTGTTGGTTTCACGTTAAAAAATACTTCAGATGACAGATTAACCCAGTCATTATATTGCATGCGTCTGCCGAGAGATGAGTACTGGCTGATATTGGCTGTGATCCGTAGAGGTTAAACTCCGGATAATAACACATGAGGGCTGTCGTTCGGAGTTTCCGTAGCAAGTCTTTTGCACCGTTACTTTATTAGTGGATTGTCCGACACAAGCCTTCAAAACAAATCATTGAAACTTGAAACAAATCATTGTGTTGGTTTTCTGACAACTACATCTTATTAGTTCCATACATATCTGGCTACTACGAAACAGCATCAACTTCATCTTGGCACTTGGAATGTACGAACTCTCCAGGACAACAACTCAGCACCAGAAAGAAAAACAGCTCTGGTCGCATTGGAGCTAAAGAATTACAATATTGATATAGCTGCACTGAGAAGTAACCATCAGTCGACTACATGAAACGAGAAAGCAAAATAAGACATCTAACAGCGTTCCTGCTGCACTTGGATACAATACATTCTCTTTACTGTTTGTGGTCCTTTGTGCAATTCTCGATCCGGTCTCAAAAGTCATGCCCATCATAGGCATGCAGATAATTAGTTCGGAACCTCATACGTCGAACTCGACCGGAGAGTCCATCAACATCATCAGATAGATAGATAGATAGATAGATAGATAGATAGATAGATAGATAGATAGGTTTGAAATAAAATAAAATCAAAATCTGGCACAGAAACACAATTAAATATTCTCTCGGTTTAAAATCTGTATTTTATTTCAATTCATATATATATATATATATATATATATATATATATATATTTATTATAATTTATCATATAGACAAAACCATTTTACTCACAACAAAGATGCAACTTGATTTCAGTGCATTTTAACTGCACATCTCATCGCATGAGATATATATATATATATGTATATATATATGTATATATATATATATGTGTGTGTGTGTTTGTGTGTGTGTGTGTGTGTGTGTATTCTCCTCCAATTGGTTCTTTCTACAGCTACTGTTTCCAATTGACTGGATTGTTTTCTCTCCTCAACAAGGTGTTTTTCAGCTGTTGTCTGAATCGACCACATGATCTCATGCCAGATGCGAGCACCGAGAAGAGGATTTGTTTGGGTGTGCCTGGCATTTGGGCAAGGCTTGCGGGCATCCTGATGGTTTCTAGGCTCTCCATCTTTGCGCGGAGGAAAACTTCGTTGTCCGTGATCCGGTCCTGCTTCGTGTTCTGTAGGATTTGATTTGCTTTGCGGATGTCTTTTCGATAGAGTACCCAGATCTCACGGGCGTACAGGAGAGTTGAGATTAAAAGAACTAGATAAACCATGAGATTGATGGTTTGTTTGAACCCAGGATTGTCGAAGATGGTTTTTAATAGCTTCCCGTATTCTGCGTGAACGGCCTTGATTCGGTTATTGACGTCATTTCAGCGGATACATTTGATGTCGGAGATAGTGAACACTTGTGTTTACTCTTCTGGAGATTTATGTCTGATGTCTCTGCGATCAGAATTTCTTCTTTACTCATACATACATATATATATATATATATATATATATATATATATATATATATATATATATATGTGTGTGTGTGATGTTTGCCTACTCGTTATGACCATCGCTGACAGGTTGACTTATAACTGATTGTTCTTAGCAACGTGGGATCTACAGGGAATTTTGACACCGGTGAGAAACTTACAAAGACTGTGTCAAAAAAAAAGAAAAGAAAAAAAAAGAGGGTCTTACTTATAATATGGAGATTATTCTGTGTTTCTGGAGAACCCATGTTTAAGACTCTATCGATGTATGGAAATTATTCCAATCCGTTGTGCGTGATTTTGACTTGAGTCGAGTCCAAACTTTCGTCAGTAGGTAAACATTGGTTGCTTTTCTGCTTGAGATTATAGGAAAACACATTGACAGCCTATATACTTCAGTGTATTTGTAAACATTGCTAGTGCAATGTAAGTGAGGTATGAGAGAAAGATTTATTCTGTCATTTTGTATTAACACCGTCATTTCACGGACAGAACGGAATGGCTGAACAGAAAATGAATAGCAAACATGCAAGGTTTTCAGAGTGACTTTTATACCAGTAAGACATACACATAACTATATATAAATATATGTACAAGAGCCCCATGAGGAGAATAATATATCATATATATCTATACTGTAAGGTAAAGTGTAAGGAGAAACAAAAAGTAAGTATCTTACATATGATATGGAGTTTCTTCTGCGTTTCTGGAGAAGCAATGTTTAGGGCTCCAGATTCAAGCGATCCGGATTCGCCTACTATGTCCTAGGCGAGGGCATATTCGACAAACGGGAAACAACGAGCGTGGGGCTTTCTTAAATTGAAGACTGATTGCTAGCATTTCTTTCTCAATCTGCGAACGGTGCATTCCCAAAGATAGACGACACCATGGACTTTTAAGCTGTAGCATTAGAGAACTGGCTACCCTGGGCAGAACCGCTGGCATGACGAACAAACACGTACCTTGACACCAATAAGCTTACTGACTAAATGGCCACTCTCGTCACTGTACGAATTGACGTCACTAAGCGTCCGTAACGTGACTTATCTCCTCCAAAGGGAAATAATAGCCTTCTGTAGCCATACAGTACAGTTCATGCTTATAGTCTCTCAATGATCGGTATTATATTTGACTATATCGGTAAATACTAGTCAGGTTTATACTTGTCTCTAGAGGTAAGCTTAGATCGATTTTATACTTTTGTTTATAGGTAAACTATCTGTTGGTTTTATACCTGTGTCTATATGAAAAAAATTGATCTTGTTTATATTTGAGTCATAAAGTAAATATAGAAACGTTATATTGTAAATATTGAAATATTTAAACATTTAAATAAATACTGGTTGCGTATATATGAATAAACATTAGTATAGTTTATACTTGAGTCTATAGGTACCAGCAGGTGTATAGGTAAATATTTATACTGTGTATTTGACTGTGAGTAAACACTGACAGGTTTTATATTTGTCTATATAGATAAGAATTGATATTTAAGTCTATAAGTAATAATTGTTATAGTTTATAGTTGAGTCTAAAAGTAAATATTTATCTAGTTTATACTTGAGGCTATAAATAAACAGTGACCGGTTTTATACTTGAATCTATTGGTAAATATTATTTTGATTTGTTCCTGAGACTATGCAGGGATGCTGTCAGTGTATTACAAGCCACGTCTGAGTGAATATGACACCGGGAGTGAAGAATTTTAGAAAGGAATCGATTATGTAAGCGAAGGAGTAAAGTAATAATTAAATATTGGAGTTCTTTCTTAATCGATCAATAACCCTTGTTCCTGGGTAGGGATCGTCATCGTCTCTTCCAGCATTCATTCATATTTGGGTGATATGTAGAAAAAAAGGTATTCTACCAAATAATCACATAAGGCACCGTTCACGAATCAATAAGGAAAAATCCCCAAAATAGGGAGGTAAAACGAATGAGGCGGGGATTTTGAGTCACAGAGCGTTCTGCTAAAAAAAAGAAAAAGAAAAGAAAAGAAAGAAAGCGTGACCGAATTTCGAAATGGCATTCTCAAAGTTTTGCCCAAAATGTCATCAAAAATGCGTTGAACTGCGAGCTGGGGGTGGAAGAGAGCTTTTTTGTTTTTGTTTTTGCTTTTTTTTCAGGGGCCAACTTTTCGAGGTAAAAATTTATAGATTTTTGGGGCTGACATGTAAATATTTTTCTTGTCTGGAATGATGAAGATTCTTGGAATTTTTTTCTAAATATTTCATTTCATATATGACTATTCAAATTTCTTATAGCGTAAGCATTTGTGATTGCAATAAGCAAGTAAAGTTTAAGAGGAAAATAAATATAAGCAAAATTATTGTGAAATTGAACGACAGATATTTATATGCGAACCTATAATGAAAATAATAAATAAAAGTGTTTATATATATATATATATATATATATATATATATATATATATATATATATATATATATTTGGCATTTGTTTACATTTGTAAAAACAATATGCTAGATTTAGTTGTGTAACTCTACCGAGTGAAGATAGCTCTGGCTGACACAAAATTAGTTGTGTTTCAATCCTGGCTTGAGGCATTAGGGCGTCTAGTCACACTGAGGAGCTGTGATACAGCGAAACACTACTGTCTGTGAATGACATATATATATATATATATATATATATATATATATATATATATATATATATATATATGCATTAAGACATGTCGGATTAAATAATTTAGACAAGTTTTGTCTACTTATTTTTTAATAGGATCCGCTTATAATTACGGACAAGATTCTTAGTATCCTTATGAAAGGAAGAAAGAAAATTACCATGTTGATGCATATTCATTTTATTCTGAGTACTTTCGACATTAGCACAATGTCATCATCAGGTTCTTGTTTTTCTAAGAAAAAACATTGTTGTGTTCATCATTTTCTAAGATAAAATTGTTTTCGTCACCAGTTTCTTCTATCGCATGTCTCGCTTCTGGAAGTTCCTTCAGGTTATTGCTTTCTAATCAAATTTGATCTTTAAAAATTAAATTGCAGTGTCAATCGTTATCTTCTGTCTTTGTCATTATTGTTCTTTTATTGTCTTCTCTAATTAATCGTATTTATTTTTCACATATACTCTAACATTCTGTAACCGCTTGCATCCTAGTGGCTTCGTCTTGCATGGAATGAAATGATTTTAAAAATATAAGAAAAAAAAAACAGAAATAAATCTCATAATCTTCTACGTAACCTCCAGGGCTACGGTGTTACAGGACGATTGTTTGAATTAATCAAATCATTCCTTCGTTGTTCCTGGGCTTCATCAACGATCTTTCTGATGTCATCCGTTCGCAAACAGGCCTTCATGCTGGTGACACTATTATCTCCTCCTGTCTCAAGAGCAAATCCTTCAGAGCTAATAATGGTAACCTGGCCACTGTTCTGAAAAAGTACCTCCAATCAGTGGGTAACTAGGACTTGAAAATTCTAATGTCTCCAAAACGAATCTGCTCTCATTTAACCACCATAGATAAACTTTCCTGTTCACCATCAGCATCGGAGAGCAACACACGGCGCTCTCTTAGCCTCACATTTTCAACTGACTTGAAGTGGAACGACTACATAAAATCAATAGCTGCATCTATTGCAAGGAAAGTTGCGTCTCTGTGTCTTTCCAGAAGGTTTTTCTTGTCAGAGCCCATTTTGCACATTTACCAAACAACCATTTGTCCGTGCATTGAATACAGCTGCCATATCTGGTCAGGTACTCCTGCCACTTATCTCGTGTTTCTTGACAAAATCTAAAGAAGGATCTGCAATGTAATCGATCCTGATTAGGCATCTCGATTTCAGTCACTTTCTCACCGGCGTGGTTTAACTCTCTCATTTGACACATAATTTCATGGCGTATGCTCTCAGAGTTGTTATTTTTTCCGCTGGTGTCCCAACTACGTGAATTTTAGCGTGCTACTAGATTGGCATTTAGGTCCAGTTTAATGTTAAAATGGTTTAATGTAACGGCCACTTCTACTCTAACAGTTTCCTTTCTCGTACGACCCGCACGTGGAATACGCTTCCGTTCACATGCTTCCCTGATAACGACAATTTTCAAAAATGAAAATGCAACATCAATCGCTATCTTCTATCTTCTTGAATCCCGCCCGTTCTATATTAATAGTTCCTTCTCTAACACTTCTCGCTTATGGAACACTCCTCCGGCTTAAACACACACACACACACACACACACACACACACACACACACACACACACACACACACACACACACACACACACACACACACACATATATATTTTTGTAACATACAACGTGTATTAACACGTGCGATACCCTGTCTTATTATCTGTGTTGACGGATTTAACCATTTTCTTTTGATTTTACGATATTGTTGTGTACGTTTGTTTGTGAGAGCAGTAATTTTGTTAAGAAAGGTAATATGAGGAAAAAGCCTGGGCGTAGATTGATATTTGGGTAATGTTCTATGGCGGCACTCTCTAGAATTTTCCTTCTGAGTGAGTAAACTGTCTTTTTTTATAAGTATAGCATTTTTAAAATCAAAATTATGGTTGAATTTATTCCTGTGTATTACTAGTGCATTAGCTAAGTTGTTTATTTTAAAGTCTCTTTTGTGTTCATAGATGCGTTTTTTAAGTTTCTACTTGTGTTGTGGTGTTATTTCCACAATAGAACTTGTAGTCAGACTAAATGCGTCCTAAATGGGGTAAACGTACAGAAACGTTAGGAACCTATAATAAAGTGTTACGCAGAGTAATCAAGTTGTGGTCGCTGGACACTACTCCTCCCTCGACTACCTACTGACTCCTACTTATAATAGGTGGGAGAGTCTATTATCTATATAAGGTGTCCTTCACTATAACGACTTGTTTCTCCAATATATTGGGAGGAACAGTTTTGGCAGTTTATTTTATAAATGTCTGATTCAGAAATGTTATATATATATACATCCACAGACATAATGTTTCGCTGTATCACAGCTCCTCAGTGTGGCTTGACATCCGATTGCTTCAAGCAGGTATATATATATATATATATATATATATATATATATATATATATACATATTGAAAGCTTTGAACTGATGTTGTAGTTAAGATTTAACTGTAAATTTTACTTTTTTCACCCTTCATCAGACCGTGTTCGAATTTTCTCCCTGCTTTCCCGGTTTTCATCGAAATAATGCCGTTCTCCCCATGCTCTGTTAAAATGCCATTATCGAGATAAAAAAAAGAAAGGTCATCAAGTTCCCTATTCCAGATAGAATTCGGCCAAACGGAATATAATGCTTATGACTTTTTGCCTAGAAGACTTCCAGTTTCCTGGTCGCGTGTGGGTGTACTGATGCAATAATGTCAGTTTCTTAGCGGTCGGAATTATTACGTGTGAAACGAAGAGGAAAGGTTACCCGGTTTTTATGGGACATTTGCAAAAACGGTTCAGACATAGTTGTCATTACCTGAGTTTTAATATCTGGTATGGTAATTTATAACTGAGCATGCATATATATATATATATATATATATATATATATATATATATATATATATATATATATATATATATATATATATGCATATACCATACATATATATATGTATATACGATATATATATCTGTATATGTTTAGCATTTATTTTCTCTATATATTTAACTATCTTAGTCTATTCATATCTAAGTATACACAATTATATCTATCTATCTATCTATCTATCTATCTATCTATCTATCTATCTATCTATCTATCCCTGCTCATATCTATCTATCTATCTATCTATCTATCTATCTATCTATCTATCCCAGTCTTTTCATATCTATCTCAGTCATTTCATATCTATCTATCTATCTATCTATCTATCTATCCCTTTTCATATCTATCTATCTATCTATCTTTTTATCTATCTATCTACCCCTGTTCATATCTATCTATGTATCTATCTAGCTAGCTAGCCATCTATCTTAATCTGTTCATATATATTTCACTATGCACAAATCTATCAATCATTAACCCGTTTATATCAATCTCTTTATATAGCTGTCTATGTAAGTCTTTTCCTCTCTAGTTCAGTCTATTCATAAATAAATCAGTCGTTTCATCTATCTATCTATCTATCTATCTATCTATCTATCTATCTATCTATCTATCTACCTTGTTCATATCTATCTATCTATCCCGGTTCATATCTATCTATCTATCTATCTATCTATCTATCTATCTATCTATCTATCTATCTATCTATCTATCTATCTATCTTTGTTCATATCTATCTATCTATCTATCTATCTATCTATCTATCTATCCCTGTTCATATCTATCTATCTATCTATCTATCTATCTATCTATCTATCTATCTATCTATCTATCTTTCTTAATCTGTTCATATATATTTCACTATGCACAAATCTATCTATTATTAACCCGTTTATATCAATCTCTTTATATAGCTGTCTATGTAAGTCTTTTCCTCTCTAGTTCAGTCTATTCATATATAAATCAGTCGTTTCGTCTATCTATCTATCTATCTATCTATCTATCTATCTATCTATCTATCTATCTATCTATGTGTATGTATATTACAATGATGTTTACCCTCGGCAAGGACCAAGAGCTACTCGTATTAGATGGTTACGCAGTAAAGGTTTATGCGGACATAGTTTATGTGGGGAAGATAAAATTTGACCATAGACTTGAAGAATTTAAGATTGTAGCGATCTGGGAAGCATCCTCTGGGGAGTCTGTTCCACGAGGCAGTAGTTCGAGGGAAATAGCTGCACGTATTGAACTATAAGGTCACAACAATGGAATATGAACTGAATGAGGCTGGTTTGCTAAAAGATGCGTACCATGGCGCATCTTAGCTGTGAATATTAGAACTGCTGTGACTAAGGAACGTATATCGTCTGAACATTTTCCATGGAAATAGCGATAGAACAGTGAGAGATTAAAGGCGTTTCGTCGTTGAGAAAGAGGTAGCAGGATGGAAAATAATTCGTCCCTCACATGCATGAAAGGTTTTGTAAGCTATCGGGTGTGAAAACTGAATAGTGAGCATCTCCTCTCCATATATTGCAGCAGTTACCCCATTTAGGCCTGAATCTGCTTCATGTATACAGGAGGAGCCAGGTACTTACAGGTTGAGTTTAACTTCCTCATGCACAAAAATAATAAAGAACACAAGAAATTTAATTTCCTGCGGGAAAATTTAGAGACCTGTGATACGAAATGTTCATCGAGATAAAAAATAATTGACAAATAATTGACCCATCTCTTCAAATTTCCTGAAGTTATAGCCAGCATATATATATATATATATATATATATATATATATATATATATATATATATATATATATATATATATATATATATTTGTGTGTATGTGTGTGTGTGTGTGAGAGAGAAAGGTATATAGAGTTAGTGTGTGTGTGCTGGTAAATAGATCGATAGCGTGATAGAGAGGTACAAACTGATAAATATATGAACATTTTGAGAAAGAAAGAAAGAAAGCAAGAAAGAAAGAAAGAAAGAAAGAAATGAATGGACTTGGATAGATAGATAGATAGATAGATATGAACAGGGATAGATAGATAGATAGATAGATAGATAGATAGATAAATAGATAGATAGATAGATATAAACAGTGATAGATAGATAGATAGATAGATAGATAGATAGATAGATAGATAGATAGATTGAAAGAAATGAATGAACTGGGATAGATAGATAGATATTAATAGACTGTGATAGATAGATAGATAGATAGATATGAACAGACTGAAATTCATAGATAGACAGATAGATGAGAATTAAATCGATTACTCACCTAAAACACTTTATCCTTCCTTTTCTTGTTCTTTAACTTTATTTTTTTATTCTTTTCTTCCCTTTCCTTTCATTTTCCCCTTTTTTCGTTCTTTTCTTCTTTTACTTTATCTAATTTTTCCTATTTTTTTCTTTTGTTTTTTTCGACTTCTTTTTTCAATTTTTCTACATTTTGTTTTTCATATCTTTTTTTTGCTTCTTCTTTTTTTTCCGCCATCTTTCTTTCTTTCTAATATTCTTCTCCTAGTCTTTTTTCCAGAAATCTATTTTCTCCTTCTTTTCTTTCTCATTTTTCTTCGTTAGCTTTTTCTTATTTTTCTTTACTTCTTTCACAATTCCTACAATTTTCTTCTCTTGTTTCTACAGCGTCGCTTTCCTCATCATTATCTTTGTTTACTTCTTCTTCCTTCTCATCTTCCTCTACATCCTTCTTTCTTTTTCTTATACATTCCCTTCCTCCTCTTCCTCCTCTTCTTTTTTCTCATCTCACTCCTCTTATCCTTCTGCTTATTCTACATACTCTTCCTTCTTCTTCCTTTGTTTCTCAAACTCCTCCTCCTCCTCCTATTCTTCTTCCTCTTCCTTTCATCCATTTGTTTCTTCCTCCTCCTATTCCAGCTCCTCCTCCATATACTCCCCTTCCTTCCTTCTCCTCCACGACTTCCTCCTCCTCTCCCTTCTTCTGCTTCTTCCTCGTCCGCCTCCTAGTCTTCTTCTTCCTTATCCACCACTTCCTTTCGTCTTCTCCTTCCACATTTCACCTGCTATTTGTCATCCTTTATCTTCCCCTCCCTTTTTCTCTTCTTCCTCCTCTTCTTTACTTCTTCGTCCTCCTTCTCTTACATATACATCCACTTCCTCCAACTCCTCCACCTAGTCTTCTTCTTCTTCTTCTTCTTCTTCTTCTTCTTCTTCTTCTTCTTCTTCTTCTTCTTCTACAACATGCGCCTTCTTCCTCCTACACGACATCCCCCTCCTATCCCTTCTTCTGCTTTTTCCTCTTCCTCTTCTTCCTTATCCACTACTTCCTCCGCGTCCCTCCACCTTCCTCCTACTATTCTTCATCCTCTACCTCCCCCTCATTTTATTTTCGTTCTTCTTCTTCTTCTTCTTCTTCTTCTTCTTCTTCTTCTTATTATTATTATTATTATTATTATTATTATTCCACCTCTTTCCTTCTTCTTCACTCTCCACCTCTTCATCATACACTTCTTCTTCCACCTATACATTCACTTCCTCCACCACCGCCACCTCTTCTTCTTCCTCTTCTTCTTCTTCTTCTATCTCCTCCTCTTCCTTCTTTTTCCTTCTCCTCTTCTTCCTCTTCCTCCTCCTCTACCCCGTCATCTACTTTCTCCTCCTCCTCCTCTTCTTCTTCTTCCTTCTCCTCTTCTTCCTCTTCCTCCTGCTCTACCCCGTCATCTACTTTCTCTTCTTCTTCTTCTTCTTCTTCTTCTTCTTCTTCTTCTTCTTCTTCTTCTTCCTCCTCCTCCTCCTCTTCTTCCTCTTCCTCCTCCTCTACCCCGTCATCTACTTTCTCCTCCGCCTCCTCCTCTTCTACCCTCTTCTTCTTTCACGTTGAACTTCTCCCTCCTCCTCCTCAGATTAACAAAGACGATATGCAACAATAGCATTTTTAACACACAGGCCACACAAAGATAAAAATCGATACATTAAAGCTTTACGTTTTCTCAATTCAACTGACTTTTTAGTGACAACCTTCCACTAATAATCTTTTCACAAAAATAGAGATTTTTTTTGCTTTTTATTTCAAATATGTGTGAGTTCTTCGCTAGGCAGCAAAAACACGATACATCTAAAGCGACTTCTGAAAAAAAAACTATGGCGACAAAAAGTATCCAAGTAAATAAAATAAAGAATTGGTGGTGGGGAATAGGGAAATGCAATGGTATATTTGGAGCCGGAAGGTGCAAAGGGGGGGAGGGATACCTACCCCTACCTTTACCGGCTTTCATTCTTCCTTGATTCTTACAGAAGGGACCGTTCTGTTATCAGCAATTGTCTTGTCAGAATATCGGAATTCGAAAAATGTTATAGCTTTTGTTTCAGGACAATTAGAAAAGGAACATGCTCACACATACACCTATGTACATAAAATATATCTATTTGATTACATAGAGAATATATATATATATATATATATATATATATATATATATATAGAGAGAGAGAGAGAGAGAGAGAGATAGAGATAGATAGATAGATAGATAGATATAGATATATCTATATATATATATAGATATTTATATATATATATGTATATCTTGATTTATGTCTTAAATAATAAAAAACATCATTTATAGTATATTCACATATATATATATATATATATGTATATATATATATATATATATATGTGTGTGTGTGTGTGTGTGTGTGTGTGTGTGTGTACGTGGTGATGAGTGGTCAGTCAGTAATCCTGACTTAATAGACCGTGACTTTTTTCGTTGGGATTGATTGAAAGAACAAGTCTACTATACCAAACTAAGACTTTGAAAAACTTGAAAGGCGAATGCAAGAAGTTACGTTTTCCATACCAAAATATTTCCCGGTGAAATCACTTCACGCGATACGTGGACGGCAGTCGAAGCTGATGGAAATATATATATAAATCCTCATGATAAATGCTTTCCTTTCGTAGCCATTTCTTGTAAAAATGATTAAAAATACATTCGAAATATTTCAAAATGGGTAATTAATTTTCAGTCACACAACATAAACATAAATATAAATATATATATATATATATATATATATATATATATATATATATATATATATATATGAATAAAGATATACTGTATCATGTATCATTATGTTTATTCTTATGACTTTAATAATGAACATTTTTGAAAGAGTATGCGTTTATATGATATAAACAAATATATTAAAGGAGCAGTTCGAACAGAGCAAATACAAAAGCCCATATTATTTTTGTATATTCATGTCATCATAATTACACACACATATATATATATATATATATATATATATATATATATATATATATATATATACATATACATATATATATATATATTAATTATTTATATGCATTTAACATTGGTGGAAATTCTTTTCTGTATTTTTGTGCGGATGCAGCCATGCGCCCGATTCTGACGATGTGTGTTCGTTGGCGCACGTTCGTCTGCGTGGATGTGCGTACATGTCGTGTGTCGTGATCATTTGTCTTTTCGTTTTTGTTTTGTCTTTTTTTTTAAATTTTACACTCACTCTTTAGCCTTCTCTCTTTTTTTTCCTTTCTCCTCTTTTTTTTTCAACTGCTGCCGTTTTCATGGGCGTACTGTTTATTTGGGGGTTGCGGGGCTTGAGAAGTTTATTTCGTATTTTACGTAAATAATTGATATTAGTGCTTAAATCATATATATATATATATATATATATATATATATATATATATATATATATATATATATAGAGAGAGAGAGAGAGAGAGAGAGTGATAGATAGATAGATAGATAGATAGATAGATAGATAGATAGATATTGTATACTCCAGGACACTCAAGCACACTGCACACACGTAAATATATGTAATTTTTAAATAATTTGGTTTGATTTGGTTTGATTTGTTTTACAGTATGTCAACCTCAATGGCTTATTTTTTTCCGACAAAATTTTTATTGCTGGTAATACTTCTTTTCCAAAAATGTGTTGCTAGTACTATTTTTTCCTTCTTGGTAATATTTTTCTTCAAAAATGTATTGCTGGTAATAATATATTGCTGGTAAAATTTTTTCATAAAAAAATTGATTGCAGGTATTAAAACCTATTTTTATACTTTTATAGTGTTTTGACCGCAGTTTGGTGGTTAACTTTTAGGTTCCTAGCTATGGGTAAATAATTAACCCACAAACTGGTGTCAAAACACTATTAAAGTGTAAAAATAGGTTTTAATAATACCAGCAATACATTTCTGAAAATTATTACTAGCAATACATTTTAAAAAAAAAAAAAAAATTCCAGTAATAAAAATTTTGGCTGCGTTAAATAACCCATTGAGGTGTTGATATGCCGTAAAACAAAATAAACCAGACCAATCTAAACCAAAGAATACATATTCTATTCAGACGAATCTATCCTAAAAATGTTGTCGGCATTAAATAACCCATTGAGGTTGATATGCCGTAAAACAAAATAAACCAAACCAATCTAAACCAAAGAATACATATTCTATTCATACGAATCTATCCTAAAAATGTTGTCGGCATTAAATAACCCATTGAGGTTGATATGCCGTCAAACAAAATAAACCAAACCAATCTAAACCAAAGAATACATATTCTATTCATACGAATCCATCCTAAAAATGTTGTCGGCATTAAATAACCCATTGAGGTTGATATGCCGTAAAACAAAATAAACCAAACCAATCTAAACCAAAGAATACATATTCTATTCATACGAATCTATCCTAAAAATGTTGTCGGCATTAAATAACCCATTGAGGTTGATATGCCGTAAAACAAAATAAACCAAACCAATCTAAACCAAAGAATACATATTCTATTCATACGAATCTATCCTAAAAATGTTGTCGGCATTAAATAACCCATTGAGGTTGATATGCCGTAATACAAAATAAACCAAACCAATCTAAACCAAAGAATACATATTCTATTCATACGAATCTATCCTAAAAATGTTGTCGGCATTAAATAACCCATTGAGGTTGATATGCCGTAAAACAAAATAAACCAAACCAATCTAAACCAAAGAATACATATTCTATTCATACGAATCTATCCTAAAAATGTTGTCGGCATTAAATAACCCATTGCGGTTGATATGCCGTAAAACAAAATAAACCAAACCAATCTAAACCAAAGAATACATATTCTATTCAGACGAATCTATCCTAAAAATGTTGTCGGCATTAAATAACCCATTGAGGTTGATATGCCGTAAAACAAAATAAACCAAACCAATCTAAACCAAAGAATACATATTCTATTCATACGAATCCATCCTAAAAATGTTGTCGGCATTAAATAACCCATTGAGGTTGATATGCCGTAAAACAAAATAAACCAAACCAATCTAAACCAAAGAATACATATTCTATTCATACGAATCTATCCTAAAAATGTTGTCGGCATTAAATAACCCATTGAGGTTGATATGCCGTAAAACAAAATAAACCAAACCAATCTAAACCAAAGAATATATATTCTATTCATACGAATCTATCCTAAAAATGTTGTCGGCATTAAATAACCCATTGAGGTTGATATGCCGTAAAACAAAATAAACCAAACCAATCTAAACCAAAGAATACATATTCTATTCATACGAATCTATCCTAAAAATGTTGTCGGCATTAAATAACCCATTGAGGTTGATATGCCGTAAAACAAAATAAACCAAACCAATCTAAACCAAAGAATATATATTCTATTCATACGAATCTATCCTAAAAATGTTGTCGGCATTAAATAACCCATTGAGGTTGATATGCCGTAAAACAAAATAAACCAAACCAATCTAAACCAAAGAATACATATTCTATTCATACGAATCTATCCTAAAAATGTTGTCGGCATTAAATAACCCATTGCGGTTGATATGCCGTAAAACAAAATAAACCAAACCAATCTAAATCAAAGAATACATATTCTATTCATACGAATCTATCCTAAAAATGTTGTCGGCATTAAATAACCCATTGAGGTTGATATGCCGTAAAACAAAATAAACCAAACCAATCTAAACCAAAGAATATATATTCTATTCATACGAATCTATCCTAAAAATGTGGTCGGCATTAAATAACCCATTGAGGTTGATATGCCGTAAAACAAACCAAACCAAACAAATTTAATCGGCTGGTTGCAAAATTGAACGAAACGTAAACGTAAAACCTCAATAAAAATTTTAGAGATAACGTCAGAAATATTAAATACTGCGAGGAATTTAACACGTGCTTGAAAAAAAAATCAAGTGAATTGAATATACCGGACAAGGAAGAATACTGGAGAGATAGAATCCAGAAGAAATCAGTGCCTAACATAGAAATAAATACACTATGGTAGCCTCTAGTAAATAAAGAATATCAAATGACAAATAGTCTTCAATCGCCGCAGCAGTCAAAAGTTGACGGCAGCCTAATCAGCAGCAGGTTAGTTTTAAGTCTCCAAGTTCGCTACAGCAAACTGTCCTACGGGACAATGACCTACTGGATTAAAACGTTGGTTTGTGATTTTCCTAACATAATGATTGCGAGCTCGGTCGGGTAGTGCGTACTTGCACTCGATAGAAACGACTGAACGATATCTCCTGAACAGAAAGAAAGACACATGACAGCAATTCTTAAACCGCAGCAGCAGCAGTTACAGCTTAATCAGCAGCTTGGTTAGGTTTAAATCTCCAAGAAAACGTGAAAATTATTGACGAAGACCGGAGGACGCGACGACGACAGCAATAAATAAAATAAGGCAAGAACCTGAATATATAAATTACTCCACATCCCAGACATTCACACAAACCTATATCACATTTTATTTACAGCTGTATGGTCTTCATCTTTTTAATAATTAGCAAACTTTAAGATCTACCCTTTAACATTGTAGACCCACCGTCGTTAAATTTGCCTCTCTGTGTCTTTTCTATAAATACGTTCATGGCAATTGTTTGAATGAGCTATTCGCTATGGTAACAAGATATTTCGAATTTAAGTCAGTTATGTGTCATGCGTGATACACGCTTAGGCGATCATGCATCTTTTGATATATGACTGACGAGGCAGATTTTTCCCGGAGTAGGTTGTCATTTCTTTCTGCAGTAGATCAGTTGCCATCCAGGGCTATAAAACCCGGTCTGTCCTGCTATTTACCCATAGCTGGATGGAAAAAGAAAAGGATTCATACCTTCCCCAAGGGTATAAGCACGTAAGTGAATGTAATGGATTCGACTGGATATCTTGGACCGAGCGTTTGAGCAACAATGAAGTCTTGGAGAGGATGCAAACAAGGAGGAAGCTTATACTTATCATCGGGAAGAGGCAGATGAAGTTTCTGGGACACATAATGAGAAAGGAGGGCCTGGAGAATTTGATACTCACGGGTCGAACAGATGGAAAAAGAGACAAGGGGAAACAACGCATGACATACTTGGCTGTCTTAAGTGGATGACAGAACGTGGTCTGGGGAATGTGGCAGACGGAAGGAACTTGTTGAGAGCTGCAAGGGATAGAGGCAGGTGGAGAGCCATGAACGCCTACGTCCTGAAAGGACATAGCGCATAAAAAGAAAAAGAAAGACGAGACTGTCTTCAAGATGTCATCAGTTTAGAGTTGAGCTGGCTAGATATAAACGTAAATTCCATGCTACCATTTAACTTTATCGCTTGTGAAACTGCCTTCTGGCGCCATGTATTCCAGCCAACTTTGAATGCAATGTCAATCGCTATTTACTGTCATGTGGACTACTCTTCCCTCTTCTAGATCATTATTAATGTCTCTGTTACTAATTCTTCCATACCCTGTAACCTCTTGGGTCTTAGTGGCTTTAATGTCTGTCATGGAGTAAACCCGATTAAAAATGAAAAATAAAAAAAAAGCAATGTTTATTTTTCATTTTTAATTTCCAGTCTGTATCGCTGGCGGTCGCCAATATATCGTCCACGCGTCTTTTTTTTTAATCAGAGCGTATTTATTGACAAAACTTCTTGACGAACAGAGCTACACGATTTCGTAGCATAAACAATTTTATGAGCCAGTTGTAGCACTCGGATATTAAGCAATATATTGATTTTATTGAATGATACCTCTTTTTAACACATTCTCCTCGCTTAGTTTTACATTTTGCTTTTTTATGATATATTATTTCATTTTTTTATTTCTTTCCAAAACATATTTTCTAGTTAACCCTCATTGTCAATTTTCTTTTATGTCGTCTTTTTCACATTTTTTTCTTGGTGCCCTTCCCTATATCCCCCTGCCAAATCTCTCTCTCTCTCTCTTTTTTACATATTTTTATACCTTTTTCTTTCACTGTTATTTTATGCTGCCCGCCTTAACTTGCGTTGGTTCTCTTCCATCTTTTTTTCATTCCTTCTTTTTTCCTATTTCTCCTTCTGCTGTGTTTTCATAGCGAACGATCGTGGGCCTTTCACCTCTGTTCCCATCTTGCAGCTGGTCACGTAACTTAAATGTTCGCTATTGTTAAAAAATATTTTCTATTTTCCAGAACATTCCCCTAAATCCTTTCAAGTAAATTCTTTAAGGGTTTCATAGATCTAGCACACAGACCTTTATCAATAATTATTTCCAGTAAAAAAAAGAATAGAATTAAACACTAAACAAAATGAATAGACTGGGACTGTTTAAGACCATACGGAAAAGCAAATGAAACATGGCCAGCCATATTTAGGGAATATTTTATTAGAATATCATAAGAGTAATTCTCATAGCAGTTGTGGTGAATCGAAATGTAAAATAAAATAAAGTCTGAAAATAAAATATATAATAAAAAAAAGGAATTCAAATTAAAATAAGGTGTATTTTTTCTTTGAAGACACATATATCTATCTATCTATCTATAATCTTCTTTCTTTTTATTTTCTCTCGGCTAACGAGAAGGCAACTCTCAAATAAAAAAGAGGAAATAGAAGAATAGACTGAAAATGGAGGAAGTTTGCTGACCCATGGGTTTAGACATTGTGACTAAAATCTACCAAAATAAGAGACGCTCCACTCAAAACTTACGCTATAAAAAAAAGAAAAGAAAAAGAAAGGAATGCAGCAAAATAAAATAATTTTGACCAATCAAAAATACCAACAAAAAAACCCCCAAAAAGCTACTTGTGATGTTAGTGGAAACCAAACTTCGCGTCAATACTCTGGATCCCCGGTTATAAACGTACAGTTCAGTGGCAGGAGAAAGGGGCCTGCCAAAGAAACCAGCCAAGTGTGTCGCGTGAAGAAGTTAAGCGGTCATCTGTTTAAGGCATTTTCTGCCCTTCAGCGGACCGAGAAATCACTACAGATTGACGTCGCACCTATTTCAAAAGACGACAACTACTACCAAGGTCTGAATCCTAAGCTATCAATTATCGAGCAGAAATGGACTTTCTCCCGACGGCTACAAAGATCCGACATGTAAACGAATTTCAGCTACCCCGAATTAAAAACGACCCACTCCAAACTAAATCAAATAAACAACGTGTTATACCAGTTTAGCTACAGAGGAGCGTTTGGTTAGCATGAGCGATTTTACTGCTTTTAAACTACAATTTTCCATGATTTTCCTCGAACGTTCATATCTTCTCGAAGCGTATGTGAACGTAGACAAATGATGTCACACTCTACAAAATAGACAAATGGAAGATTGTATTTTAAAAGCGTTGAAATCAGCGTTGCTAACCAGACTCTCCTCTGTGGCTAAACTGGTATAGCCTAGTTCGAATTCCGGTCGAATCCATTACAATCACTTACATGATAATACCATTGAGAGGGGGGTATAAATCCTCCCTACAGCTATGGGTAAATAGCAAGACATTATGGGTTCTATAGATTTAGATGGCAACTGGTCTAGAAGAAGGACAACTCTGCATTCAAAACCTTTAAAACTACAATTCGATAATAACCTTGATAACCAGATGTATAAACAATAAATATATTGAAATAATTGTCGGACTTAGTCCATTTCATAATATATGGCGTCATTTGCTTACGTTAAGATACGCCTCGAGCAGATATGAGCGTTCGAGAAAAATCATGGGAAATTTGTAGTTTAAAAGCAGTAATTTGACTTTACTAAGCAGACGCTTCTGACAGAATGTATCTGTAAAAAGACAATAAAAGAAAGACGAAGGGAAAATTTATCTTTTAAAATTGAAAATCAGCATTCCTGTACACAAAATTTTGAAAAAACAGCATTTATGGTCTTGTATAATAAGAATAATTGTTACAAAATAAAATCCTCGCATTTGCCTTGATAAATTTCCACAGAAGATGAAACGCTTCGCCAAAGATGACTTTTCGTTTTTACTTTATATATATATATATATATATATATATATATATATATATATATATATATACATATATATATATATAATCACGCTACATTTCAGCACCCTCAGGCAAAATTTAGGTCTCGATCAGCTGAAAATACTGAAAGGTTGAAGCCAAAGTAGTGTGATTGTCTGATTTTATATATATATATATATATATATATATATATATATATATATATATATATATATATATATATAATGAAATGGATAAAGTCCGACAATTATGTTTAAAAAGAATGTATAAACATAAAAATATCTTTTTGTACATATATATATGTATATATATATATATATATATATATATATATATATATATATCTATATATATATATATATATAGAAAGATATATATATATATATATATATATATATATATATATATATATATATGAAGAATTAATTTATTTATTTCCAAACCGAGATTTATATTATTTCAAACGTTATTAAATAAGAAATGTACAGTTTAGTAACGTTTGAATTAATATATATATATATATATATATATATTAAAAATCCGGAGGCCAGTTGAATCCACTACCTTGGTTTCAACCTTACGGTATCCTCAGCCGAATGACCACTTAACGCTTTAAAATAAAACGCTAAAGAACACTACATTATTATTTAAAAAAAAAAAACGCACGACGTTGGGAGGAGTGTAATGAGAGGAGGAGGATGTGAAGAAGAAGAAGAAGAAGAAGAAGAAGAAGAAGAAGAAGAAGAAGAAGAAGAAGAAGTAGAAGAAGAAGAAGAAGAAGAAGAAAGCAAGTGTATTGTAAATGCATCGGCGGGTGGGGGCTAAATTTAATTTTATTTATCCAGCCTCATATACTCTTAAGAAAAATTTTCTGATATGTAATGAAGGACTTAAGACTCTGGGTTTTAGGTTTAAAAGTTTTTTTTTATTTCCGGAAATGTCATAATCGCTAATTTTCCTGTTGGCAGTCGTTGCAAATATGATTGTGATTGTTGTACAGTTTTGCTTTTTTAAAATTTTCCATCTTATCAACGGATATATATATATATATATATGCACATGTGTCTCAGTGTTTGTGCGGGTGTATGATATAGTGGCAATAGATTTGTGATGGAAATTCGTCTTCATGTCGTGCTGTCTCCCCGCTACTTTGCATCCGTAGAGTAATTTATCTTAACTAATTAAAATATCTTCTGAGTAAACGTGTTCTGGCCTCAATGAGACCGCTGCCTCATTAGCCCTGGGTGCCTCTCTCTCATATTCTATTTCTCCCTCTCCCTCTCTCTCTCTCTCTTTCACTCTCTCTGACACACACTCATATACACACAGAGACACGCGCACACACACACACACATATACACACGTACGGTGCATAAGCCGATTTCTTGGACTGCTGTTCTCTCCTTCAAGATAAGTTAGTGCCAGTCATTGCTTCTCTAATAAACCAATTCCTTCCACGTTTCTCATATCCGTTGTCCTCATCTTTTCAACACTCACCGATAGGGTTTCTCTTTTGACATTAAATTCCTGAACCTCTCTGTCAATTGAACGTCATCTCTCTCTTATTCTGCACCCACTCCATATATATATATATATATATATATATATATATATATATATATATATATATATATATATATATATATATATATATATATATATATGAGTAATAAATCCGTTCGTACATAATCCAAGTGGATCTTAGTAATATAAAATATTAAAACGATTCAGCAGTCTTATCCGTCGATTGAAATAAGCTTTTTCCTCATATGAGGTGATTTATTATTATTATTATTATTATTATTAATAATAATAACAATAATATATATATATATATATATATATATATATATATATATATATATATATATATGACAAAAATACCTCCACTGGATAGCCATTTTCACGCCGCAAGAAATTAATATTCCGAGGTTTATCAACAAATTCTGCGGGGTGAAATTGCCATCCAGCCAGGTGAAATTTTGAGTTTCATTTATATGTAATTTATTTATATATGATATATAATAAATACATTGATCCCTCTTTTTTGGATCAGTTTTAATGTTTTTATGTTATTAGATTTCACTTCGATTACTTCCCCACGGATGTGTGTGTATATATATATATATATATATATATATATATATATATATATATATATATATATATATATATATATATACTTTGAATCCCTTGTTCGAATTTTGGTAAATAAATCTTTTATTGTTTAACATTAATTTCGTTTCTTGAGACACATATATTCATATTTCAAATGATTTCAATTTTTTGTGTGTCTGGTGGTGGTGGTGTGGGGGAATAACAGGATGTCCTCCCCCCACCCCCAGACACACAAAAAATTGAAACATTATGTTCGTTGACCTTGCAATTCGTATGAAATGGTGCTTTTCAAACTCCTCCTCTTCAAGTTTCTGTTGCATCGCGACAAAGAATTGCTTCCACTTTTCCCTGTCATCTGTGTTTAACCATTTGAGACCTGCGTTCCTGAACAATTTTAAGCCTTCTGCCTGAGATCCTGAGTCAAAATTCGCAAATAATTGGTATGTAATGTTTCAAAGTAGATATAAATCTGTTTACCCACCGTTCAACCGGTGGCTAAGGATTAAATCATTTTTTTGGCATTATGTCATTTGTCTTTACCATCTGTCAAGCGTTGGCCAGGGCTCAAAAGGTTAAAGCTTCAACAAGTTGAAAGTTAAAGGGTTTTATTCGCAAGCGTTTTCTTACTGCACGCCAAAGTGTCATACGAAGAAAATGGGTTTCCACAGATGATCTTTTTACAGACTTTCTGGGGCTCCACACAAATTTTTCTCGAGCTACATTAACGATATCTTCTGATAATGGTGGCTGCCCAGACCCATTTTCTCTGCGCAGAGAGCATTCCTCTTTGAATTGTTTCCGTCATGTCGAAATCTGCTTTCTGATTGGTGCATTTTTATTGGATTTTCTTGAAAAGACACCCTGCACACTTTTCTTTGACTGTGTCCAAGCATATTCTAACACAAAAAATGCCTTTTTATTCCTAGTGAACATCATTCTTCACTCTGAAAAAATAATTACAAAAATTATTCAACTTTGTTTTCAGACATTTTGCTAAGGTTTGAGCGAGAATTGGCTATTTTATTAGACTACAAAATTATCTCAGTATTTTGTGACACACTGAACATATATATATATATATATATATATATATATATATGTGTGTGTGTGTGTGCGTGTGTGCGTGTTCGCGTCACTGATACACAGACCCTTTGTTTTTGCGTGTATCATTCACACATCTAATCTTGTTGTTTTTTACATATATATATATATATATATATATATATATATATATATATATATCGGTAGTGGATGCGCACTGCTGATGAGTCCCAATTATAGGACTAAACGGCCGTCCAGTGCTTTCTACATTCTGTTGAGGTTTCTTTCAGACTCAATGAATATATATATATATATATATATATGTATCGGGAGATGTAAATCTCTCTGTGTATGTATATATATATATATATATATATATATATATATATATAACAGGTCAGCTCGAAGGCCATTCTTACGTTAGAAATTGTATGCTCAAAGACAATCTGAAGCGATGCAGTTTCCTCTTTTCTTACTGGCGAAAAACAAACCTGATTCTCATCTATACAAATATTTGAGCGAGGTCAACTTGAATATCGGGATCAACTGCGTGCAAATATTAAAGAATTTTGGCAGCATGCTGCTCCTATCAATGACAGTTTTACATGCCATAGTCGCTTTGTTGTTCGCCGTCAAATAGGCATTGCTGTCCACTCACGGAATCATGTGGCAATTCCTCCTCAACCACTCAAGCTAAATGACTCTCTACTATATGTTTCAATTGTCTAAAAGTTGACAAGACACCTGCAGGCCATGGGAAAAACATGCGTGTCCATAAAAGCTAGGCCCCTGTATATTTTACTTTGCCCCCATTTGTCGTCCGTGACGAGGGTGTCCACGAAATACATACATATATATATATATATTTCGATCCTAGCTAAAGTCAACCGGGCGTCTAAGCTACACTGAAGAGCTCTGAAACAGCGAAACAGTCTGTCTGTGGATGACAATAATATAGGCTCCTGAAAAAATTAATTTCGGTTGAGCTCTCTGGGGATGGAAGTTTGTGTATGTAAACAGTGACTATTAAAGCTATAGCGTGACTCTTCGGCAAAAGCGAATTGAGTTCTGTCGGTCACTGTGTGTTTATCTAAAAATAAATACGCTAAAATTCACGTTCATCCCTGCCGTGCGCCGACAGCTTAGTGGTAGAATTTCCAACTGACGCCACTTCAGTCGGGCTTCGACCTTAGCTAAAGGCAACCGGACGTCTAGCCACACTGAACAGCTGCGAAACAGTCTGTCTTTGGATGACAATTATATATATATATATGTAAATTCATTAAATATATATATATATATATATATATATATATATGCAAATTATTAACAGTTAATAATAACACACTTTTTAAACAAACATCTTTCGACAAGTATCACATTCATTTTTGGCTTGAATTTTTACCAGAAATTATCTGAAATTGAAGAAAAAAATTATTTATGACTGAGGATGGTATATGGTTACCGAAAGTACTTACAATATAGACCGATCATCTAATCCATTTTAATATATATATATATATATATATATATATATATATATATATATATATATATATATATATATATAAAGATATATATATATATAAAGATATATATATATATATATATATATATATATATATATATATATACATATATATATATATATATATATATATATATATATATATATATATATATATATGAAGAATTAATTTATTTATTTCCAAACCGAGGTTTATATTATTTCAAACGTTATTAAATAAGAAATGTACAGTTTAGTGACGTTTGAATTAATATATGTATATATATATATATATATATATATATATATATATATATATATATATATATATATATATATATTAAAAATCCAGAGGCCAGTTGAATCCACTACCTTGGTTTCAACCTTACGGTATCCTCAGTCCTCAGTCGAATGACCACTTAACGCTTTAAAATAAAACGCTAAATCTAGCATGAACAGACTGTCGCCTCTAAGCGTTGACTTCTATGTTCACTTTTATATTTACACACGCTCTATCTCTGATATTGAGCACTTTATCCCATAAATATAGCACATCTTAAGACTATATTTCTTCATATATATATATGTGTGTGTGTGTGTGTGTGTGTGTGTCAAAACCAACTAACATTGAACAAAATATATTACGAGCAATGTTTTAACATTTATTTGACCAATATTTAATACCATTTGCATTTGTATCATCTTTCGTTAGATACCTTATATTGTAGTCGCCTGTTTACAAAGAAAGCACTATAGCTACAACGGTGAATTTTATGTCCATGGCGATGACAGTTAAATTAATTTTGTCTTTGCAACTGACAACTGAGGACTATCGCGGAGAATATCGAAATTATTTGGGTTAACAAGAACCACGCCGACTTCCTTGATGAAATTCAGTTAAACTTCAAGAACCTAATTAACGAAGTAGAAAGTATTATAATTAAAATGAAGTCACATATGTGCATATGATTTAAAACATGCTTGAATAAAGCCATTCTGCCTAACTCTCTCTGTATATATATATATATATATATATATATATATATATATATATATATATGTAATTGTATATTACACTGAAACGTCAAAATCGCTACACAATGACAGTATCAATGCATCTCATATATACATATATACTGTAAATTACTGATGAGTTCATATTTAGCGATTTTGTTTTCGGTGTAATATCCTAAAATAAATAATATAGCTCTACTTTGTATTGAGCCCCGTTTTAAGTTAAATGTTACGAATGTTGGAATTGCACTCCATTCGTTCTCATCTTACATATATATATATATATATATATATATATATATATATATGTCAAGTATGTGGTGCGGTTTCAATTTAAATTATGCGAATCATTCACACGAAAAGCAGATAATGAAGTTAATGGCAAGAATCACTCTCGCAAACCATTTTTAGATTCGAGGTTAACTTCATTATCTGCTTTTCGTATGAATGATTTGCGTAATATATATATATATATATATATATATATATATATATATATATATATATATATATATATATATATATATATATATATATATATATATATATATATAATTAATTATTTAAAAATTATAACATAGATATGTTATAAAATCACCATGTTATAATTTTTAAATAAATAATTATATCTGGTCTACTCTGTATTGAGCACTCTTTTAAGAATAATAATTGTTGGTTATTGGAATTTATTCCGTATACACCAATTCTAGACTTGGATATATATATATATATATATTGTCATCCAAGAACAGACTCTGTATCACAGTTCATCAGTGTGACTAGACGTCCGGTTGCCTCTAGCTAGGATCGAAACCCGGCTGAATTGTCGTCAGTCAGAGAATCTACCCCTAAGCTGTTGGCGCACGACGGAAATGAAGGTGAATTTATGCGTATTTATTTTTAGATAAACATGCCAATGACTGAGAGAACTCGATTCGTTTTATTGAAGAGTATTGCATTAGTCGTCACTGTTTACAAACTCACACTTTCTCACCTAGAGCTCAACCGAAATGATTTTTCAGGAGCATATATATATATAAAGAGAGAGAGAGTGAGAGAGAGAGACAGAGAGACAGAGAGAGACAGAGACAGACAGACAGACGGAACGAGGGAGTGAAATAAAGAAAGAGAGATCTAAAATACTTTTAATCTATAGAAGCCAATTAACAAAATACGTTAATCAGTTGCATAGATAATAATTATTTCTCCAGCTAATCCCCAGATAATCTGACAGCCACAAATAGGATCAATTAAAGGACATTAAAACATTTACACTGTCGAGTTAAGGAGAAAGTCTTCTCTCTGTTTTGAACTGAATTTGTCGAAGAATGAAAGATATACCTTTCATTCTTCGACAAATTCAGTTCAAACGGACTATATTTGTTCCTAAGCATCGGTCGAGTTACCCATTGAACCCTGGGTTCCCGAACATTTTTAAATCTTCCGCCAGAGTCTCCTGAGTCAAAATTCGCAAATAATTGGTATGGAATGTTTCACGGTAGATATAAAAATAGTTGTTTACTCACCGTTCAACCGGTAGCTGGGCATTAAGTCATTTTTCTCTACCACTGTTCAACCGGTTACCGGGCCTTACGTCATTTTTCTCTACCACCAGTAAAGCGGTGGTTGGGACTGAAAGAATTAAACTATTTTTCTCAGTTCGCATCTTAGACTGTTCATCTTGCTGTCAACCATTAGCTTCAATATCTGTCTATATCTCTGAAATGAGGTATTATGAATATTTGCATTATTTACATTATTCGGACTGTTATCCTCATCTTCATTGCCATATTCACAACGTTTCGGCCTCTATATCTTTGAGATGAGGTATTATGATTACTTACATTATTTAAAATATTCGGAATGTTATCCTCATCTTCATTGCCATATTCACAACGTTTCGGCCTCTATATCATTGAGATGAGGTATTATGATTACTTACATTATTTAAAATATTCGGACTCTTATCCTCATCTTCATTGCCATATTCACAACGTTTCGGCCTCTATATCATTGAGATGAGGTATTATGATTACTTACATTATTTAAAATATTCGGACTATTATCCTTATCTTCATTGTCATATTCACAACTTGTACGCTCCGGCCTTCTTTAGGCGATTAGAATTTCAAACCGAACTCTTTTGTTCGTCTACTGTGGTAGAGTGTTCTAGTTTCACGTGTCATGCCTCTTCTCAGTTATTTCCTTTTAACTCTCCCTCAACTCTCTTCAAGGACGCATAGCCCAGTGGATAAAGACTTTGTTTATATCCAGTGACTGGACGCAAAGAGCTGTGAGCTGTTCAATACCAGGCTACAGCAGTAGTGAACCAAAACATTTCGGGTGTCGAGTTAAAGAGAAATAGCTGAGAGATAAGGAAGAGGCATTGTACGTAGAACTAGAACAATCTACCCCGGTGAACGAAGTAAAGGTTTCGGTTCGAAATTCCAATCATGTGAAGAAGGCCGGAGCGTACAACGGCCGAAAATTTGTGAATATGGTAATGAAGATGAGGATAACAATCCGAATAATGTAAGTAATTTAAGTAATCATAAATATCATCTCAGAGATATAGACAGATATACAGAGAGACATAGACATAAAGGCCGGAGCATACAACGGCCGAAACGTTGTGAATATGGCAATGAAGATGAGGATAACAGTCCGCATAATGTAAGTAATTCAAGTAATCATTAGCTATTATGAAAGTAATTATTCTGAATCCGTTTTCATTTTTGCTTCTTTATTATTTTCGGGGTCTTATTCTATATCTCATTTCTTTCCTGTATTGTGTATTGCATTTCCTGCACCAGTTTGAATCCCAGCGTTCCAGCATTTTGGGTATGACAATAAACTATATCCAGCAACATGGCCTGTGATCGGGATGGGATCAGGATGGACCTAGGAACAACAATTAAGAGGTGGTTTCACGCTCCGCACAATCTCCACTCACTCGATCAGAAGCTTTGCTGCCGGATGCAGTTTAACGTCATACCCTGGAAATCGATATATTTGAAATTAAATTACTAGGAATACATTTTTATTTTTTTTTAAATGCATTATTACCGACATTAAAGTTTTGCAGTAAAATTACGAACAATATATTTATAAAGCAAAATTACCCACAATACATTATATAGTTGCATTACTTTTAAAACAGTATTTAATTACAGCCGCAAATAAATACTTAGCAAGAACAAAGAAGTAAAAGTCAACCAAAGATAATTAACCATTTCAGTGAATACTTTGTTAGTAGCGCGGCTCGGCTTAACACCCGGTAAATCTTAAATCAAAACTCAAATCATAAACGCACAATAATTAACACTAATTCGACTGGATAGTTCTACTCAATAGTCACTACAGTCAGTAGCCTGACACCGCTATTTATAGACCTAGCGGAAAACATATATTCATAGTGTCCAGAGTGTCACGCTCGAACCTCGATGTCGGTAGTTACTCATTTTCTATATGACAATTACCAACAATACATTTCAAAATAAAATGACAAACCCTATATTTTGCTCGTAAAAAGTCGAAAAAAACATTTTAATAAGAATCGATACGACACTAAAAAAATATAAAAAATATATTTTCATAGAAAAATTAACAGCAATTCTTTTTTATAAATAAATTACCTACAATACATTTCTGTAGTGAAATTATCACCAATATACTTTTTGTAAGTTAGCACCAATACATTTTATCATCGCTCTCTCATTCTCTCTCCCTCTCTCTCTCTCTCTCTCTCTCTCTATATATATATATATATATATATATATATATGCATATATATATATGTATATATATATATATGCATCTATATATATATATACATATATATATGCATATATATATGTATATATATATATATATGCATATATATATATATATATATATATATATATATATATATATATATATATATATATATATATATATATATATATACGTACAAAATATCTGTAATTGACGGCATAAAATTGCATTCAAAATATTTGGATCCATTAGAAATGGTGTTGATATGCTGCTAAATAAAATCAACCAACCAACCGACCAACCAACTAAATCATGTATTCTTGCCTCCCTTCCTGAAGAAGATACCACCTTTTTCGTCACCGAAACCTAGACCCGTGTAACTACCTGCAATTTAATTATAATCAAATAGAAACAATGTCTGCTTCGTTGACTAATTGTCAAGCCAACCTCTCCTTTATCCAATGGTCATTTCAAAGACTGCGTATTCTTTTTTTACAGTGAGATTCACCATGTACAAAGCCAGGTAGCCACTCCAGCTAGAGGTCTACAGAATAAGAAGGAGAGTTTATGCAGATATGTGGGGATGATATCAGTTAACCAGCATCTTGAACTGGTTAAGATTGCAGTGAAAACATTCTCTTGGGGTCGTTTCTAGAGAGCAGCGGTTCGTGTGAAGATGCTCGAGTGGAACTTAGGTCTCACCAGTGGAATACGAAGGAAATGAAGGTGGTTCGCTACAAGGCACGGAACATGGCGGGTTCTGGCTGTGAAGGTCAGAACTGGTGGAACTAAGGATCGTAGTTCGTCCTCGCATATTTAGGATAGATATTACAATAACCCAGAACCTGCACTGGCAGGGAACCGCCTGCATTCGGAAAGAACATGATTTCAGTAAATATCAGTCAGTTATGTGGTATGCGTGATACACGCTTAGGCGATCATGTATCTTTCGATACATGACTAACAAAGCAGATTTTTTTCCGCAATAGGTTGCCATTTCTTTCTGAGGTAGACCAGTTGCCATCCAAGTCTGTAGAATCCGGTCTGTCCTGTTATTTACCCATAGCTGATGGGAGAAGAATATGATTTATATATTTCCCAAGGGTATTAGCACTTAAGTGAATGTAATGGATTCAACTGGAATTCGAACTCGGCTTTCCGATTCTTCAATCCGAGCCGCTATCCATTACTCCACCGTAAATATACAAATACAAAAAAGCGATGTAAGACAAGGACTTATTCAATCTATACTTTGAGGCGATTCTGAACGAATTAGAATTCTACCAGAATTTATTTTTGGTAGCCACAATCTTAACAGCATCAAATATGCAGATGAGAGTGTTAACAGCAGACACAGAAAATAAACTATAAGAACTCCTACAGAATGTAGTGAAGGATAACCAGAAGAAAGGACTAAACATTAATTGCAAGGAGACAGAAAGCATGGTTGTCAGGGAGAGGAACAGCCCAACATGAGAGTTATAAACTAGAGATACCAAAATCAACAATTTAAATATTTATGGAGTAATGCTGCCATATATTGTCTGGAGCCCCTTCTGTTTGCCTCGGGGTTCTTGATAAGATCCAGAGACGGGTATGCAATGTAATTGGCCCTGATCTGGCTTCTCGTCTGCAGTCTCTCTCTCAGAGACGCGCCGTGGCCTCTCTTTGTCTCTTTTACAAATACTTCTATGTTAATTGCTCCGATGACCTGCTATCGCTGGTTCCCAGGCTCCATGAATTCAAGCGTCATACGAGGCTGGCATCCCGTTCCCACCCTTTCACTGTCGAAACTGTTAAGTGTAGACGTCTCTTTTACTCCAATAGCTTCATATCTCGCACCTCACACCTGTGGAACTCCCTTCCCTATTCCTGTTTCCCTGACAACTATAATCTCCAACTATTCAAATGTTGCATTGATCTATCTACCTTCCTTCTCCACATCATTTCCTCTATCACTCCTATCTGCTCTTGCTCCAAATCATCTGTAACCCCTTGCGTGCTAGTGACTTTCAGCCTTGCCTGGGGTGAAAAGCTTAAAAAAAATTTGAAAAGTGTTTTTACAAAGGCCACAAAGTGCAACACTGAATCCCAGAGGCGTATTTGGATAAGTATTATGAAACAGAAAAAATCGTTTGAAATTAAAAAAAAGTCTACCAAACTGTTATATAATATCAGCACGCTTATATGACAATGCATGTTGGACAATCTCCACACAGATGAGGACGTAGAGCAACAGAAATCTGGTTCTACAGAAGGATGCTGGGGATGCCATGCACTGAATATGTAAGCAATGGCGAAGTTTTAAAGAAAATGGGAAAAAATGGTACTTATATTTAACATCACAGTTGAAATCTCTAGGGCAGATGATGAGGAAAGACGACTTGGAAAACTTGATACTGACAGGACAGATTGAAAGCAAGAGGGACGGAAGAAAACTTAGCGACCTTGAGTAAATGGGTGGCGTGACAAGATTTAGCAAAGATAAGAAAGAGAAAACCATTATTAAACGCTAAAAAGGACAGGAAATTGGGTGTGGAAACGTTTTCACTCTATTTTTTGTCTCTTCATTTAATCAAAGTACACCCGAGTTTGTTAATTGTATACCTGCGTGTATGCATCTATGTATGCGCGTTATAATTTGTCGATATCTCTACAAGGATGTGAAACTATATAGATTTTTTTAATGAGATCCACCCTGTACAATGCCCCAGAGCCACTCGAGGTATAGGCCTACAAAGAGGCACAGTTTATGTTGATATGTGGGGAAGATAACTGTTAGCACCTAGTCTTGAAAAGTTTGTAATGATCAGGAAAACATCCTCTTGGGAGTCGGTTCCACAAAAGCAGTGATATACGGGGAGAAGTTGCTTGAATGGAATTTAAGATTGTAGTGATTGGGAAAACATCCTCTTGGGAGTCGGTTACATAGAGTAGTGGTTCGCGGGAAGAAGCTGCTCAAGGGGAACTTACTTCTCACCGATTGAATATGGGTTGTAATATACCTACGGACAATAGATACGGTAGTAAATACTGTATGTTGATCTGCAGTTGAAGATTCGTCTCTAGCTGTGCTGGTCAAAATCTCTGCCTCCGGACATCCTCTTGAGAGTCGGTTCCACAAAACAGAGAAAATATCTGCCTCCGGACAGATTGGATCCCCAGACGAGGCCATGTTTAAGGGCAGAGTCTCGTCCCGGGAAACAGCTACATGACCCCGTTTTATAACGGGTTTACGGGAAATTTCGTACCGAGTCTACGGGCTCGGATACTCCACATTAAATTCAGCTTTGTGCCACATCTGACAGCGTGGGGCAGTTGATAGATATCCTGCAGCTTGAGATTCGCCTCCAGCTGTGCTGGTCAAACTCTCTATCTCCAGGCAGAGAGGATCCCCAGATGAGACTATGTCGTAGGGCATTTTTATACCGCGTCTACGGGGAATTGTTGGGGGAGCCTACGGGCTCGGATACCCCATATTAAATTCGGCCTTGTGTCACATCTGACCGCCTGCTATGGAGATTCATTGTGGAATTCACATGACTCACTTCTAGTAAAAAAGTAATCCACAGCTATCGTATAATTTATGGGATGCCATTGTTTTTAGTGACATATCAAGACTAAAAAAGTAAACAAAATAGCGTGTGTTTAGTGTTTGGCCTTCAAAATGTCTGAAATCGCGTGTCTACACGCAGCCGGCAGCTTACGTAGCGTCTTGTTCATCGTGATGAAAAATGTTTTTGTTTTATGTGAATTAAAGACGTGCCTTGAAAGTATGTCGGCATCGTACGCTTCGGTGATTTCGTGTCTCGGACGGAGCCTTTCCGTCCGATCGAGATAATCTGGCCTAAATACGCCAGATTACACTTCGCTCAAAAGATAATCCTTCCTTCATTATGACAGTCATATCCTTCTACTCTCGCCACCAGCCTCTATATTTGGTTCCTTGAATTCTTTGTGTTTGTTTCAGCGACATTCTTTACGCCCCCCACCCCCACAGTACACTTCTAATTCGTTCACAAATTCTTTTCCCGTTTTTTACCTAATCTTTATTTTCCTTCATACCTTCTTCTTCTTCTTCTTCTTCTTCTTCTTCTTCTTCTTCTTCTTCTTCTTCTTCTTCTTCTTCTTCTTCTTCTTCTTCTTCTAATACTACTACTACTACTACTACTAATACTAATACTAATACTTCTGCTACGATTGCTACTACTACTACTACTACTACTACTACTACTGGACCTCTTTCTCCTCTTTTCACCATCTTCTATTCCTCCTCTGCCTCCTCCTCCTCCTCCTTCTTCTTCTTCTTCTTCTTCTTCTTCTTCTTCTTCTTCTTCTTCTTCTACAACTACTACTACTACTTTTTCTTATCCTCTTCCTATCCCGCCGCCACCTTTCCTCTTCTTCTTCTTCTTCTTCTTCTTCTTCTTCTTCTTCTTCTTCTTCTTCTTCTTCTTCTTCTTCTTCTTCTTCATTCGCTGCCTTTCTCTTTCTTTTCTACTACTACTATGTGTTATCTTCTTCCGCTTCCTCCTCCTTCTTTGTCGTACCCTCCTCACCTCCTCCTTCTGCTTCTTCTTGTTTTATCTCTACTACTACTACTACTTCTTTTTCGATTAGTACTACTGTCTATTTCCTCCTTCTCGTTTTTCTTCTTGTCCTCCTCCGCCTTCTTCTTTCTCTACTACCACTACTTCTTTTTGTTGAACGGCCACATCACATTGAAGCAGCGGTTTCCATACGATCACCGAAGTTATGCAACACTGACCCTATTCATTACCTTGATAAGTGACCGCTTACAACAAGTGTTGTAAGTTTGGGTGTGCGGGTGGTATAAATGATCATTGGCTCAGAACTTGAAATCGGAGAGCCGAGTTCCAATTCCCATTGGGTTCGTTAGATCCCTTACGCGCAAATACACTTGAGGAAGGTATGAATCTACTTATTCTCACAACAGCTGTGGGTTAATTAGTAAGACTTGTTTCTCTAAACCCATTATTATCTTCCCCCATTCACTGCCCTCTATCACTTGTAGCTCTCAATAAGTTTAGTCCCTCAGCAAACTTCCAGACCATGTTCTCTTATCCACTTGCTTAGGCCCGCCAGGTATGTCATGCGTGGCTTTCCCTTGTCTCTCTTTCCCTCTATTCGACCTGTGAGCATCAGATTCTCCAGGCCCTCCTTTCTCATTACGTGTCTCAGAAACTTCAGCTGCCTCTTCCTGATGCTAAGTATAAGCCTCCACCTTGTTTGCATCCTCTCCAAGACCTCATTCTTGCTCACACGCTCGGTCCATGATATCCTCAGCATCCTTCTGCAGAGCCACATTTCCGTCGCTTCGAGTCTCTTCTTCATCTGTAAGGATACCGTGCAACATTCGCTGGCGTAAAGGACAAATGTCACGTAACAGCTCGGTACACTTTTCTTTGTTATCAAAGAGACGCTCCCGTCTTGTCATACGCTGCCCAGCTTTTGGAAGGCATCCTTGGCCAGCCCAATACGTCTACGGATCTCAGTGTGGCAATTGCCCTCTTCTGCCGAAACGTTCCCCAGATATTTAAACTTTCGCACCCGCTTAATTTTAGTGTCCCTGACCTATCAGATAACCAATAGAAGTTGATATAAAAAATCAACCAATCACACAAATCTTTCTTCTTCTTCTTCTTCTTCTTCTTCTTCTTCTTCTTCTTCTTCTTCTTCTTCTTCTTCTTCTTCTTCTTCTTCTCCTCCTCCTTCTTCTTCTTCTTCTTCTTCTTCTTCTTCTTCTTCTAAAACTACGACTACTAATACTAATACTCCTGCTACAATTGCTACTGCTACTACTACTACTACTACTACTACTGGACCTCTTTCTCCTCTTTTCACCTTATTCTATTCCTCCTTCACCTCCTCCTCCTCCTCCTCATCCTCCTCTTTCTTCTTCTTCTTCTTCTTCTTCTTCTTCTTCTTCTTCTACTAATACTAATATTCCTGCTACGATTGCTACTACTACTACCTCTACTAGACCTCTTTCTCCTCTTTTCACCCTATTCTATTCCTCCTCCACCTCCTCCTCCCCCTCCTCCTCCTCCTTCTTCTTCTTCTTCTTCTACTACTTTTTCTTATCCTCTTCCTATTCCACCGCCACCTTCTTCTTCTTCTTCTTCTTCTTCTGCTTCTTCTTCTTCTTCTTCTTCTTCTTCTTCTTCTTCTACTACTACTACTACTACTACTACTACTACTACTACCCCTACTATTACTAATACTACTATTACTACACCCAGTACTACTACTACAACTTCTTTCTATACTTTTCTCTTCTATTTAGACTTTTACATTCTTTTTCTCATATGACATCAATTCTTTATTTTTTTGTTTTGCATTTCCCTTTTCATAATTCTATTTTTCCGTTTTGCTAATCTTCTCAAATATCCCCACCAAACTTTTCCCTTCCATGTACAATTATTCATCGTCCCATCCGCCATTTTCTCTTAGTTTTCACCTTTTTCTTCTCTCCTCTCCTCGTCGACCTAACTTTCTTTGCAATCATCCATGCTGATAAGATTAATGAAATAATAACAAAACTAACAGAAGCACAAGACGTTCTTACTGTCCTATTACTTATAAGTTTTCAAGCGTGTATACAACCGCTGGTAAAAAATTATGGAATCCCCACAGTCGGAGGCTTTTGCACTTTGCCACAAATAAAACAAATCATTGACATGACACAAAACATTTATTGTTTAATCGCTAAACATTTATGAAATATGCCTCAAGCGATTAAACCATCCCCTCCTGGCGTCAGTTTAAAAATACGCCACTATTTCTCCAAATATATTGCAATCATTTTGTGTAAAGTTATCTTGATTTCAACATAAGGTATTTAGATATATTTTTAAAATCAAATTCACCCCATGAAAGGCAACAAATCACTAATACACAAAGGGGTTACTGGGTAGGAAAGAATCAGAAAACACATTATTATAGAACGAGAACAAGAGAAGGGTGATCAGGAAGACAGTAGATAACGATTGACATTGCATTTAAGTTTTTAAAGGTCAGAGTTGGCTTTAAAGAACGGAACCGGAGGCGAGTTCCACAAGTGAGAAGTGCGACAGAAGAAACTGTTAGCATAGAACTTACGGTTACATCTAACCATATCAATTTTAAATTGATGAGAACTAGTTGCCAACGCTTAAATTCATAAACTCTAGATACAATGGCAAAACCTCATCCGAACAATTATCATGAAAGAATTTGTAGAAAAGTCAAAAATGCAGAAATATATTGCAGAAGCACCGAACCATACACACTTGTGCAAATGAACTGAAACAACCGCTTTAGTTTACTTTCACCATCCGGGCAGTTTTAAGCCCAATGGAGTGACAGGATGTAATCGATTTCTATTTTAACTCATATTAGGTCATTTGCAGTGCTTTGCAGTAATATGAATCTATTTTCCGTGTGTATGATGAAATTTGTTTGATCTTGAAAAATAATGCTTCATCCGTGATTACATCAGATTTTTAACACGCTCAGACATTATTGTCTCGACTGTCGATTAGTTGTCCTACGGCCATTATATGTAATGGACTTTACTCCAAGGAAGCGTACAAAAATTGTAACGCTGCACGAACACACTGACAAGCCTTATCAATGAGCAAATCAAAGTACTAGAGACTGACCTGGAAATTCTCCAGATTTAAATCCAATCGAGAAGTGTGTCTTCTGCATAAATGCCTACTAGTGAGCTGATGACATCAGGAAGATCATTGGCGAGGAACAGGAAAGAGCCTACTAACTCGAACACAGGTATGGGATAACACAGATATATTATAAATAGAATATATGTACAAAAGAGTACAAGTGTTAGCAATAATAATCAGGTTAGGTTAGAGAGAACGATGTTGTCTCGAAGTATCACTATTCCAATGTCTTACAGTAATCGTCTAACCGGCTGCCCGACTCTGTCTCTGTCTGACTCACTCACTGACTCTTACCGCTGCTTCCTTTTGAGGCGCAGTATTTATGGGGTACGGACTAGTCCATTACTATTATGGGTAAGTTCCCATAACAGTGATTAACGGTGCGTAGTTAGGGAGTCAAAATATTCTCCAGAATTCTTAAAAAAGCAAGAGCGTCCTGGATATGACGATAAACTACATCCGCGTCCTGGGTATGACGATAAACTACGTCCAACCAAAAAGCCGTCGATCCGATCAATCGGCTGGTCATGTCATGCCCCATCACATCTAAACCATCCCAAAACAACTACAACTTACAATTAACTTTCCCACCCAAACCCTACACTAAATATACTAACACCTTACCCCTAAAATGTGATGGAAAGCAGTGGCTTAGGGTCAATCAGTAGAAAAAAATTTAAACAATGATGTTGCCAGCTATACGTTTTGAAACAATGATGTTGCCAGCTATACGTTTTTGAAACAATGATGTTGCCAGCTATACGTTTTTGAAACAATGATGTTGCCAGCTATACGTTTTTGATATATCTAGTAAATACTGGATCTGGCATTAAATAACCCATAGTGGTTGATATGTCATAAAACCCCAAACAAACTAACAATTAAAAAGCATGAACTACCGAGGAAGACTTTCAACAAGTTAGGAATCAGGAAGCAGCGAGGCAATAGTCGTAGAATTTGGAGAGAACTGGAGCCAACTCGGGAGCACGTTTCTTTAGGCCGACGGCTGAGATCCCGTCATCTCCGCTTGCCTTATGCGATTCTAGTTTAGAAATTATATCCAAGACCAGTGTTGAGGTTATGCGCATATCACTTAGCAGGACCTCAGTTCTAGTGGGGAAATCAGGTGTGGGTACTCCAAATAAATCGAGTGTTGAGTTGGAAGAGAATTTACGAGCAAAGCATCGAATCAGCGAGATGCTGTACGCTGTTGCATTCTATCAGCAAACAGTAACTCAGCTTCATTGAAGACACGCTTGTACTCGTTACGAGCAGAGATAAAGAGATATATGTAGCAAACAGACGCGTCGCTCTGGTACAGCCGTAATAATTAATTTCTGTCGGCTATAGCTGCCGAACATACAAATGATAACGAAAGCGATAAACGCGGTTTAACTTGGTATTTTCATGCAGTTATGAAAGCACTGATGCCAGCTTTCAACCAGGAGTAGACTTAGATGATAAAAAACTTCATTCCAAGGGACGTCACGAAAGATATCACGGAACGAGTCCCAATCTGCTCGTTGATAACAGAAAGATATTCTGTTAATAGAGGGTTCTTGGCTGGTGGGGGAGCAGAAGGAGATATTTACAGACAAACGATTTCACGCCGCAGAAGTTGGTTCGAATACTACGAATGTCAGAGAACGACACGTTGAGGTATTTAAGGTAATTTCAGTGCAATTTTCTCTTTCGAAAATTACAGTTTCTAACTATAGTTTTGATTCTGTTTAAACCAATGCTAAGAGTTTATGGTTTAACTGGATTATTTTTACACAACAAGGAAACATTAACTTTAATGCTATAAACATCTTAATTGCTATTTTCTCTCATCCTCAGTTTGGTAACAAAAGATGTAGGCGCGCTTTTGTTTCTCTCTCTTTCTCTCTCTCTCTTTTTCTCTTTCTCTCTCTTTTTCTCTCTCTCTCTTTCTCTCTCTCTATCTTTCTCTCTTTTTTCTCTCTTTCTGTTTTTTATCCCTCTCTTTCTCTCTCTCTTTTTCTCTCTCTTTGTTTCTTTTTTCTCTCACTCTCTTTGTCTCTCTCTCTTTCTCTCTCTCTCTCTTTCTCTCTCTCTCTCTCTCTCTGTCTTAATTATAATTTTCTTACATCCTCAGTTTGGTAACAAAAGATGTA
>OZ038511.1:80051978-80054478 GCA_964036315.1 Acanthosepion esculentum | reverse complement strand
CAGGAGAGTTTCCAGGTCAGGCGATCATATTTCGCCACATCTTCCTGACTTAACATACAAAACGAGCTGATATATGGTTAGCAGAAAGGGGCTTAGAAGAGATAGCAAAAAGATAAGATTTACTAAGGAAAGAAAATTGTGGAGGGCCGTGATCGCCAACGTTCTGAAGGGACACGAAACATAGAAGAAGAAAAAACAACTTGTGTCAATGGATGGCGAGTCAGGGTTTATGAGCGGTAACAAAAAAAAACATTATTATTTATATTTCTTCGTATTTTTCCAATGAAACACGACCCATTGCACATATTAGTACTTCGTATGTCCATTCCACAAAGTCGTTCCTTGCAGATTCACCACAGATTCTCGATTGGATTTAAATCAGGAGAGTTTCCAGGCCAGTCTACTGTACTTTGATTTGCTCACCGGTAATGCTTGCCAGTGTGTTCGTGCAGTGTTACAATTTTCGTACGCTTCCTTGGAGTAACGTCCATCGCAGACAATGGCCCTAGGATAACTAATCGACAATCGAGACTATAGTGTCTGGGCGTGATAATAATCTGATGCAATCACGGATGATGCAATATTTTTCAAGGCGAAACAAATTTTATCATACAACCCGAAAATAGATTTATATTACTGCACACCAGTGGAAATGTCCTAATCTAAGGAAAAAACAGAAATCGATTACACCCTGTCACTCCATTAGGTCTAAATCTGACCGTATGGTGTAAGAAAGGAAACTAAACGGTTTTTTTTTTCAATTAATTTGCGCAAAATTTGTAACTCGCATCTCTGGGCTTTTTTTTCTTTTGCTGATGATCATGATTTTTTTCTCTTGCTGATGATCATGATTTTTTCTCTTGCTGATGATCATGATTTTTTCTCTTGCTGATGATCATGATTTTTTCTCTTGCTGCTGATGATGCTGTCTTCGTGCAGTTGGTGTTTACGTTTCTTTAATTGGATTCATTCTTTCTTTTTCTTTATTTCTCCTTTACATTTTTCTGTATGTCAAACTCATCTTTTCGCAGACATCTGATTCTATCTCCAACTGGTCATTAAAAATTGATTGTTCTTCTGTCCTCTCGCTGGCCCCCAATAGCCATAAATAATTAAAAACAAAAATGGTTCTAATCTATCGCATTCAAAACGCAAAAGAAGCGCCGAAGTCACGTGATATTCGCTGACGTAACCTGTCGAAAGCAAATTGCAAAGGCTGCAGCACTTGCGCAACTGTCGCGAAGTTAGAATTGGTCTGGAATGGATTGCTTAGTTGCACCATTCTGTTCTTATGATTGATATATTTCGTAGAGAAGAAATCGTGTGCCGAGAGAGATTAAAGGTTCGTGTCTGTATGTCTGCGCTTTAATATGGACCTCTTCTGAAATACAGTTTCTTTCTTTTTATTTTTTAAGAAACAAAGAAGATAGTTAACGCTTTCGACGTTGCCAGAGCGCTGAAGATATTTTGGAACTTAGTTCATTTTTGTTGCCATAGAAAGAAAGAAAATTCTGCTGAAATGGTGTGTAATATCGGTTCTTTATAGAAGCGGATGCTGAAAAATCTAATCCCAGGTGAGGAAGAGACTTGAGACAATGTTGTTCTACAGAAGGATACTGAGAGTATAATGCACTGAACATGCTAGCAACAACGAAGTTTTAAAGAAAATGCTAAAAAAGGGACACACACTTAGAATCAAACAGGGACAATTGATATTTCTAGAGCAGATATGGAGAAAATAAGGCTTGGAGAGTTTGGTACTCAGATGGCATATTGACTGCGAGAGGGCCAGAGGAAAGATGCGAGCGACCTATCTACCTAGCCTGTGTAAATACATGCAAGTACGAAGGAGAGAAAAATAAACAAGGAGTGTGAAGCTGTGGAGAGGCATAGTCACCGATGTAGAGATGCAAACGGCACAATAAGATTGGGTGCCATACTTTTTTTAGCTTTTAGAAAACATCTTTCCCTATCGTAGGCCTATGAACTCTGACCATCACTTTACCGGTGGTAAAGAAAAATGACTTATTGCCCAGCCACCGGTTGAACGGTGGGTAATCACTTGCGTCGTGGTTTGCTATTGGTTGTCTTATTTGGTTATTTGGTTAGACTGGGACACAAAGAAAGAATTCTGGTGATAAAGTGAAGGCATGAACTCATAATCTCTCCCTGCTAAGTATAATGCTTATATTTTTTGTAACTATTTTTATATCTACCGTGAAACATTACATACCAATTATTTGCGAATTTTGACTCAGAAGCTCAGGCAGAAGGGTTAACATTGTTCAGGGACTCAAGGCTCAAAGGGTTACGAACTTGCAGCATATATATGAGGCATTCAAGTAAAAAGAATCCCTGGCTTAACCCTTTGAGTCCTGACCATCGCTTTAAAGGTGGAAGAGAAAAATGGCGTAATGGCTAACCACCAGTTGAACTGTGGGTAAAACTATTTTTATATCTCCCGTGAAACATTACATTCCAATTATTTAAGAATTTTGAC
>OZ038511.1:80021978-80046978 GCA_964036315.1 Acanthosepion esculentum | reverse complement strand
GGTTTTATAACCATCGCCAGTCCTTCACAAATAGATCTAAAAAAAACACCAAACAACACTGTCAAAACATTATTGGGATTTGTTGGAGAGCGGCTTAACCCCACAAGTAAAATGGAAAATCCTCTCGAGGGCCAGAACTCCAATAAATTTCAGAGATAGATGCGACTTGTGTATAAAAGAGAAGATCCTAATGATAAAACAAAGATATTACTGAACCAACATAACGAGTTAATTTTTAAATGTAGACATAAAAACCACCTCAATTTAACTAAATATGTTCAGAAATAACTATATAGAAAGGAAAATATTATGTAACTTTTGGTTTTGTAAATGATTTTATGCACACATGGATGCAGACACATAATTGTGTGTATACAAATATGTAGATGAACTTGAACATTGATATGTGGTTTTATGCGTATGTGTATATGCATTTGTATAGAGATGTATGTATGCATATATATGTATATATGTATTGTAGGCGCATATGTAATATATATATATATATATATATATATATATACATATATATATATATGTGTGTGTGTGTGTGTGTGTGTCTGTGTGTATAGGTGTATTCATAAGTTTAGCTAGGTATGTTTGTATATATATATGTGTATGCATATATATATATATATATATATATATATATATATATATATATATATCGTGTCATGTATATAGGATTGCATGTGGTATGTGTATGCATATATGTATTTATAAATGTAAGTATTTGTGAGTTCGTATATGTAATATGTGTGAACATACGGAAAATATAGTAATATAAATACATATGTATAGGTATTTATGGGTATAGACCTTTATATATATATATATATATATATATATAAGGTATGCTAAGGGAAGGACATAAAGTTCTTTTATTAATGTTTTTTTTTCTCTTTTAATATTCTCTAATGAGAATTGTAAGCTTGAATTTTTTTTATCATCTGGAGGTAATTTTATTTCAAATTGATAATTTATTTAAATTTAAATATGTTACTGTTTAACTATCAATATTGATAGTAAAATATTAAAATTATAAATATTTGTTTTGATATTTAAACACTTAAGTCATCACCTAAATTTAAACATTAACTGTGAAATTTAAGGAAAAATTTAAATAGATATAAATATAAGTATATGTAAAGATTTGAAACAATATATGTGTAAGTATTGCTATATGAATATACATATGTACCTGTGTATATCGATACATGTGTATGTGCCTATGTGTGTAATTGCACATGTAAATGAACGTATGTATATGTGAGATTTACATAAATGTATGTGTGGTATATATATATATATATATATATATATATATATATATATATATATATATATATATGATAAAACAAAATCTTTAATAGTGTCTTCAAATATTACTCCATCTTAATTTAAAACCTAAACATTAAGTAAAAAAGATTACCCCTCTAAAAATAGTCACAAATTACATTCATGAATTAGATTCAAACTGATAGAGATGTTACCTTAACAGTCATTTACAATATTAAAAGATTAATAATAAACTGTTATATTTTAAATATTTTTTTATGTATTTTCTATGAATGTGTTTAGAAATATACTATTTAACTCATATTAAATCCCTAAATTATTTGTAAAAGAGTTAAATATTTAAATTGCTAGCAAGCATCAAATAAAATTCTTCGTGGATTTTTTAAACATTTGAATTACTATCAAACATAAATTGCTAAAAATATACGATCCCTCCTCTTCCTTCGTAAAACCTAATTACAGCTTCTTTCTCTTTACTTCCCCCTTCTTTCCCCCTTCTTTCTTTCTTTTTTCTTTTTCTTTTTTCTCTTTTCTCCCCCTTCCCTTTCAATATATTACTTCCATTAAGTTAACTGATTAAATAGGTCAATGTCTGGTCCCTCCTACTCCCCAAATACTAAGTATGATAGATAGAAATATTAAAATAAACCCTCTCTAAACTCGATCATATCTCTCACACTACTCCTCACTACACTCTCTGTTAAATCTCATAAACTTAATACTACCCGTCAAAAGTGTGAATTTTCATTTCATTTTTCGTTTCACCTTTTGGAAGTGATGTCTGATGATCCAGCGTCCTTTAAAATGGCTATGGTGAAATAAAATATTACATGGAGCCTTAAAGTGGTCTGATTTTTCTTTAATATATATATATATATATATATATATATATATATATATATATATATATATGAACTTTATTTCAATCCTTCATGAGCTTCCGTTCCTTAGCTATGATTAATTAATGATGAACATGTCATTCTCATTTATGATGGACCTGAAGAAGGCTGTAGCGTACAACAACCGAACCAACGCGAATATGGCAACAAAGATTAGGACAGCAGTCCGAACAATGTAAATCGTCTGAACAGTTAAAATATGTCATTCCAGAAATATAAACAGATTCTGAAGAAGGCCGAAACGTACAACGGCTGACACGTTGTGAATATGAAAACAAAAATGAGTACAATAATCCGAACAATGTAAATAGTTTAAAAAGTTCCAATACACCATCTCCAAATAGAGAAAGATCCTGCAGAAGACTTGAGAGTAAAACTGTCGAAACGTCGTGAATTATGATAAAAAAGAAGAGGAGAATAGTTTAAACCATGTGTATAGTATAAATAGTTACAATGCCTCAACAGAAAAAGGCCGGCTCGTACAACGACCGAAACATCTTGAATATGACAATATAGATGAGGACAACACTCCGAACAATGTAAATAGTGTAAATAATAAAAAATACCTCATCGAGACAGATATAGACAGATCCTGAAGAAGTCCGGAGCGTACAACGGTCGAAACGTCGGGAATTTTGCAATAAAGATGAGTACAACAGGATGAACAATGTAAATTGTATAAATCGTTACAATACCTCATCTCAGAAATATAGATAGATCCCGAAAAGTCCGGTGATTAAAATGACAGAATCGTTCTGAATATGAGAATAAATATAAAGACAGCACTCTGAACAATGCAAATAGTGTAAATAATTAAAATACCTCATCTCAGAAATACAGACGGATTTGTATTTATTTCCTATATGAAATAATGTTTGTGTATATCACAGTTTATATGACAGTTTATATTTAGCAAATATTGTGGTTCTCATTATAGATGCTGTCAAGTAAAATTCTTTCTCTTACCATTTATATATACATATCTATCAGTCTACCATTCGTCCATGATTAGAATATTGCTGCAACATATGGCCCCGAGCCCCTGCTATTTGCATTGAGATCCTTGATAAAATGGAAAGAATAATCAGCAATATTATTGTTCCTGATCTGGCAGCTCGGCTGCAGTAACTTTTCCATCGCTGTAAGTTTGACTCACTGTGTCTTTTCTATAAATAATTTCATGGTAATTGTTCGCATGTGCTCTTCGCTATGGGGTTAGATTTTTAAATTTGGTGATTTATCCCCACCCCAACACACATAGACAATGGATTGTACACATGGGGTCAAGTTAGGACATTCATAGAGACATTACGGTATTTCGGTGGATGTAGTAAGAAAGGTGCGTAAGAATGCGCCGTTGTGGTGTAAGGAATATTGTGGTATGTTTGGGTCAGTGTTTGTGGCGAGCTGAGTTTAACGCTAAGACTGAACAAGACCGTCCTTTTCCCCATTCTCCATTTTGGCCTTGTGCCACATAGCAGAGCAAATATCGCTCTTCGCCATGGTAACTAGACTTTATGAATTTACGCTCAGTACTAAACTGGCGTCGAGATCTCCGAAATATAGACAGATGCAATTCTTATGTCAATAAAACTATATCATTCAGTAACCGTCTAGTTTCAGTGTCTACCGCGTTGTTTTATTTGCAGAAGAAAATCGTTAAAACTAATTGGCTTGTACTCTACTATTTTATGCATAGTAAAAAACGGTAATGTTACATTTAACGAAAATCCGTATTCTTTTTATAACCAACAGATAAGAAACACTTGAATATTGACAGCTTGTCTTTTTAAATTCTGTTCAATTAGATATACGCGTAACTAGGTCAATGTAAAAAAATAACTTTCTGAAATAAATCCCAAACCATATAAATTAATTTAATTGTGTCTTGAATTACATGAAGTTGAGAAATAGGTTGGCTTATAAATTATTAATAGCGATGGCGAAAATAAAATAAAAGACAAAGAACGAAGTCGAAATGAAATCGTCAAAAAGACAATCAAAAATAAAATAAAATAAAATAAAATAAATTGAAAATTTACTATGATCAAGATGGCACGAGGCATTGTAAGTTACTTGCAAGAGTCGTCGTGTCAATTACTTCTTTCTAATATTTAAACTGGACATTTCTCGGGACAGAGCTCGCCAACTTAATTTCAATGGTGCTTTGGTAAAATTACGTCGACTCTGAAATTAATTATTTTGATATCTATGGCCGAAAGCATTCGACTATCTTTCACTTGGCATGAGTAGTGATGGTACGGGGTGTGGGCGAAGGGTCTTTTACTTAGCGATCTAACTTTCACATTGCTATAAAAGAAGAGGACAATAGTTTAAACCATGTGTATAGTATAAATAGTTACAATGCCTCAACTGAAAAAGACCGGTTCGTAAAACGACCGAAACATCTTGAATATGACGATATAGATGAGGACAACACTCCGAACAATGTAAATAGTGTAAATAATTAAAAATACCTCATCTAGACAGATATAGACAGATCCTGAGGAAGTCCGGAGCGTACAACGTTCGAAACGTCGGGAATTTTGCAATAAAGATGAGTCCAACAGGATGAACAATGTAAATTGTATAAATAGTTACAATACCACATCTCAGAAATATAGATAGATCCTGAAAAGTCCGGTGATTAAAATGACAGAATCGTCCTGAATATGAGAATAAATATAAAGACAGTACTCTATTTACCTTGAGCTACTTGATAAGATCAAAAGAAAAATCCGCAATATTATTGTCCTAATCTGGCGGCGCTGCTTCAGCCACTTTCCCATCGCCGTAAGGTTGCTTTTCTGTGTCTTTTCTATAAATATTTTATGGTAATTGCTCGGAGGAGCTCTTCGCTCTGGTACAAACCCTTTGTGAATTTAAGAGGAGCACTAGACTGGCAACGAGATATTAGCAATTTACAGTTTAGCTGGATAGATGGAGCCGTCATTTCTATGCTAACAGTTTTTTTCTATCTCACTTCTTGCTCGTGGAACTCACTTCCGGTTCCATGCTTTCCAGCCAATTACAATCTGCAAGAATTTATACGCAATATCAATTTCTACTTACTGCTCTCTTGATTACTCTTTTCTTTTTCCCGCTTGTTATTGATGTTTCTATTCCTAATTCTTCCCCACTCTGAAATGACTTGTGACTTAGTGGCATTGATTTGATACCAATTTTTAAAAAATCTATCTATTTGTTTCTCTGATTTTTCGTCTTACTCAATCTGTCCCTATCTATCTTATTCTGTTTCTTTCTTTCTCTCTCTATCCCCCCTCTCTCTCTCTCTCTCTCTCTCTCTCTATATATATATATATATATATATATATATATATATATATATATAAGCAAATATGTGGATGTAGATCCGACGGTATGATGAAAATGTGGAAAAGACAAAGCAAAATCCGAATATTTTATTTATTTATTTTTTTTTTTAGTTTACTGTTTTTTATTTTGTTTTTTGTTTTTCTGTCAACGTCAGACGTTTCGGTCTAATAGACCATCTTCAGGACATGGTTATTGGAGACATATTTTATATTAAATTTAAGTTAAATTGAAGAGACGATAGATACAGGACTAGTCAGAAACAGAAAAACTGAAATTCTGAAGTCAGTGTTCTCTTTCTTGGATTCGGTTACGCTGGCGCCGCGTGGGCGGCGCTGCGAAAACGCGCTCCCAAGAAGGAGATTTTATCTTAAGTGGAAAGGGGGAATTTAATTTAAAACTATAGCTTATCGGTACGTTTGTCAACCATAAAACTTGCTAGGAAAGCTGATATGTTAAAGAACCCCGGTCTAGTATTTACCGTACGTGAAGTGGATATTATGCCTACCTCGTAGATCTGCCTAAGGTTTTTATTATGGATATATTTTAAAATCTTCACAGAGTCGAAATCGAAATTGTGATCAGATTTGGCTAGGTGTACAAACAAAGCACTACTTAAATTACCGAGGCGAATATCTCGTTTATGTTCGGAAATACGAGATTTTATAGACCTACCTGTTTCACCTACATAACTCAAGTTGCAGTCTCTGCAAGGTATCTGGTAGACGCAAGCATCGGATGTAATATGCTGTCTGCTGGTGTTATTTAATATACTGCGAATAGTTTTAGTGGGTAATGTAGTAGTTTTAATTTTTAGCGCGTTTAGATTGTTGGAGATGTGTTCGGTCAAAGGGTTATTCGGTAGAAAGATGCGGCCAATAGGATATTCGGATTTTGCTTTGTCTTTTCCACATTTTCATCATATATATATATATATATATATATATATATATATATATATATATATATATATATCTTTTCGTCCAGCTCAGTCTGTCCCTATCTATCTCATTCTGTTTCTTTTTCTCTTTCTCTATGTCTGTCTTTTCATCTGCTTTATGCACTGTTGTGGTAGGATCCACCTAATTTGCATAGCGGAGTACCGACGATATAAATATGGTTGGTACCGGGAAGACAGGGAGGCGAATCAAGAGATTCACTAGAGACTCTGCCCGACTGCGACTTAGTCAACACATTCTCCAGGAACGGTCTTCCCAGAAATATACAAAAGACTATATGTAAATATTGTGTACACTTTCTTGTTTCAATACATTTTATTCTAACTACATTTTGTGTTTGCATTATTATTCCATGCATTAGTCAAGTTTCAACATGTACCTAGTTCTGTTTCTTTATTTCTCCCTCTCTCTTTCTCTCTCGATATCTATCTCTCTATATCAGTCCGTACATATCTATCTATCTATCTATCTATCTATCTATCATGTGGAACTCCATTCCGTCTCCATGCTTTACAGCCACAAATTTCAATGCAATGTCAATCGCTATCTAATGTCCTCCTGATTACTCTTTTCTCTTTCTGCTCCTAATTATTCCTCACCCTGTAACCATATGTGTCTTGGTGGATTTACTGCCTTGCATGGGGTGATATCGATTTAAAAAACAACAAAAGGTATACAAACATTAATTTTTTCGCCTAAAACCTTCGATTATTAATACAAATTTACCCACCATACTAAAAATTCAAAATATACCTGTGGGTGGATATCTGTCGGTATAAGATAAAGGATTTGTTCGGGCGAATGTGAGAATCTGGAGGAGGAAATGTGAGAATCTGGAGGAGGAAAAACGAACGTGTTCTGTTGCCGCAAATTCTGTTTATTGTTCGGGCCTCTCATAAAATCGGAAAACAGTCCTGGACGCGACGCAATTCACTTCAGACAGGATATTGGTTCGGAGAAGATCACGTGATTATACGCAATTCTCGCTGTTAAACGAGATTAACACAGAGTTCAAGGTGGCCTCCCTGACTGTAAGTTGGTATCTCATTAAATCGTGAAGTCCACCTGTACAAAACCTCAAAACCGTCTAGACGAAGCGAGACAGATTCCTCATATGACAGGACTCGAAATTCTTACTTATCATCCCTACTGTATGAATTGACTATCAATAAATTTAAACTCATATATGAAACGCAGTCGTTCTGGTAAAGCCGTTGTAATATATTTAATAAATATATTACACTACGATGTCAATGAAACAGAAAAGAGATTAGTATTAGATTTCGACTACAGAGGACAGCCCACACACACACACAAACCCTATACGCCATACAAAGTGTGTATGTATATGTACTATTTTGTAATAAAACAATATATATATATATATATATATATATATATATATATATATATATATATATATATATATATATATATATATATGATAAAACAAAATCTTGAGTGGGGAGAGAGACATGATTGAGTTAGATGTAACATTTCTATTCTTTTCAAATTTAAATTGTTTGAGGAAATCCAGACATTGACACATTAAATCGGTTAACTTAACGGAAGTTATATATTGATATATATATATATATATATATATATATATATATATATATATATATATATATATATATATATATATATGCAGAAATATAGTCTTAAAGTGTGCTATATTTATGGGGTAAAGTGCTCAATATCAGAGATAGAGCGTGTGTAAATATAAAAGTGGACATGGAAGTCAGCACTTAGAGGCGACAGTCTGTTTCATGCTAGGGCAATCGTCGCCTGACGATTGCCCTAGCATGAAACAGACTGTCGCCTCTAAGTGCTGACTTCCATGTCCACTTTTATATATATATATATATATATATATATATATATATATATATATATATATATTAAATATTATATATTATATATATATATTATATAGTGATATATATATATATATATATATATATATATTTATGGAGTAGGAATATATATATATATATATATATATATATATATATATATATATATATATACTTGCAAAAACACACAATAGACAAAAATGGAGTAACGATACAGACGACATAAAAAGATAAGGACAAATACCTCATTCCTATCCCTTTTTTTGACCAGTCATAATTGTTTTTTTACCCCTTAAGCAATATTTTTCCGCCAGTCTAAGAAGAACTTGGATTACTACTACGCACAAAAGACAATGGTTAAACATTAGGAAAGATAAAAAAATATTTTTTTAAAATAATATGAGGAAACATGCAGTCAAGACATTGACACATTAAATCGGTTAACTTGACGGAAGTTGTATATTGATATGGAAGGGGGAGAGCAGAAAAAAGGCATAAAGAGAAAAAGAGAGAATGAAGTCATGAGAGAAAGTGTCATTAACTTTCTTTGGAATGAAAGGAGCGAAATAGACGCTGTTGTTTTGCTTTGAGAGTTCATAAATATTATAATGTTTGATATAAATTTGAATGTTTAAACAGTCTATAAGGAATTTAATTTGACGTTTGTTAGCGATTTAAGTTTTTTTTAAAATCTTTATAACAAAAATTTTGGGGATTTAATATGAAATAGACGATTAGATAAATATTCATGGAATTTACATTAAAATACTAAAATTTTATTTTCAAATATAAGTTTACTTCTAGTAATTGATCATTAAGGTGATATCTCTATCAGTTTGAATTTTATTCATGAATTTATTTTGCGACTATTTTTAGATTGGTAATTTCTCTTACTTAAAGTTTACTTATATATATATATATATATATATATATATATATATATATATATATATATATATATATATGTATATATATATATATAGTAAAAATATAGCTTTATGGCATGATATAATTGTGGGGTAAATTGCTCAAAATCAGAGATAGAGCGTATGCAAATCTAAGAGTGTATATTAAAGCAACCGTCAGGTCATATATATATAAATATATATATATATATATATTTATATATATATATATATATATATATATATATATATATAAAAGTGAACATAGAAGTCAACACTTAGAGGCGACAGTCTGTTTCATGCTAGACGCAATCATCGGGCCACGAGTACTGTTATTTTTCTCGGCTATTTATATATACGGGTCAGTGGTGTATTGTGGGTAGTATATTTTGGCGGTTATTTTACCGGAAGTTTTTTATTTGTTTATTTATTTATTTGGGTTAAATTATTTTGCTTGCATTGTCTATTTTTATTTTTTATTTTATTTTTTTTTCTTATTTTATATATTATTATATTAATTCTTATTCTAATCTGTATTCTTATTAACGTAGTAAAAATTGTTTATATCGCTTATTTAATAGTTTTGTTTTGGTTTGGTATAAACAATTTTTAATACGTTAATAAAAACACCAATTAAAACAAATATAAATAAATACATATATAAAATAAGAAATACATGTGTGTGTGTGTGTTTGTGTGTATGCGTGCGCGCGCGCGCTTAATGAGTGAGTGAGTTGGAGATTGAGAGAGAGAGAGAGAGAATTAATACAAGTAAAAGGCTGGTCCGCTCATTGTTGCTACCATAAGCAACTCGACTCCTTAGTTTCTTTGAAGGACATTCCACGAATCACTCTGTCCACTCGTCAGCTATTATCAGCAATTGACTGCGTATATATATATATATATATATATATATATATATATATATATATATATATATATATATATATATATATATCACAGCAATAAACGTATGAAGCTTGATATTACTAGACATATTAAAAACGGGCGAAGCAACCGGTTTCGCTCCCGCTCATCAGGCTTACAACGGGAGATTCAATGTAAATTAAAATTAATTAAATTAAAATTAACACTGAAAATGTACAATGAAAAGGAAATGTGGAGGAGGAGGGAAAAAATGAGCAAAAGGAGCTAGAGGCAAATGACAGCGAGCCCCAAAAAACACTCACGTTGTTTGCACAAGGAAGTCTTGCGGGATCCGATGTAAAGTGCCTGCAGCACCTTAAGGTGAAATAACGAGTGTGACCGGGACAACACGGTGAACCGGTCAACACTAAAATAAGCTGCACAACATCTGCTCTTTAATAAGTGCTCACATATGGCGGACCCTTATCTGGTCTACTCTGTATTGGGCACTCTTTTAAGAATATTATTTTTGGGTTATTGGAATTTATTCCGGATACACTAATCCCATACTTGTATATATATATATATATATATATATATATATATATATATATATATATATATATATATATATATATATATAATGTATATATATATATGCATATAATATATGTATATATATATATATATATATATATATTGATAATATTAGGGGTCAATATATATATATATATATATATATATATATATATATATATATATATATGTATATATATCCAACATGATATAATCCAGAGACAGAGCAAGAATATCCTATAAAAGGCTCGAACTCTAAAACATCATGGTTATAATTTATTTTAGTGGATTTGTAATAACGGCCCATATATATATATATATATATATATATATATATATATATATATATATATATATATATATATATATATATATATATATATATATTATAATTTGCCAATTCCTACGTAAAACGATAAACTACATCTGGCAACAAGGCCGCTGATTGGGAGATTTAAGAATGAGAGAAGCGTGAAACCATCTCTTAAGTGCTGTTATTCCCAGGTCCACACACTGACCCGGCGTTTTAGCAACTTTTTAACTTCTCGTTTATGAACCAATATTGAACCAGCAAACAGGAACAAAACACTATGAGAGTATAAAAATACATTTGTATAGTAAAATGACCAAAAATACATTTTGTGGTAGAATTACAAACAATATATTTGGCTGAGATTGGACGCATGCAATTGCGTTCAAACCATATTTAGTTGTAGCCATAAAATGATGTTCAAAATATTAAATACTGGCATTCAATAACCCATAGAGGTGTTGATATGCCGCTAAACAAAATCAACCAAACAAACAATATGAAAAACCTCGTTCATGTCATTAATCCATATAATACCATTCTATTTTTTAAATGCATCAAACTCTATTCCAAAATATAACTTCAAAAAACTATAACATAAAACACATATCATCGCCTCTAGTAATTATGTCTACACATGTATATGAACAAAAGTTGAGTATCATCCACCATGTATTCAGCTGTGAAAACAGAATAACATATATCATTTTTTACTTCAAAGCTCACGAGAAAATTAAATTTCGGTAGTAAATGAGCCATGAGGCGTTGATGTTCCGTTAAACAGACAAATGAATCAATCATAAATATTCTCCATAGATATGGGAAAAGAGTGTCCAATATTGAAGATAGAGTGATATGCACTGTATAGACAGTGACATTTCTATGTCCACGTAGTTTCCATCTGGTAGTACTTAACTTAGGAGGCCCGGTGGATTAATGGATAGCGGCACGGATTGAGGAATCGGAGAGCAGAGTTCAAATTCCAGGCGAATCCATTACATTCACTTACGTGCTAATACCCTTGGGAAAGGTATGAATCCTCTTCTAGATTTCCCCGGAGGAGTAATGGATAGCGGCTGGAATGGAGGAATCAGGGAGCCGAGTTCGAATTCCAGTCGAATCCATTACATTCACTTACGTGCTAATACCCTTGGGAAAGGTATGAATCCTCTTCTAGATTTCCCCGGAGGAGTAATGGATAGCGGCTGGGATGGAGGAATCAGGGAGCTGAGTTCGAATTCCAGTCGAATCCATTACATTCACTTACGTGCTAATACCCTTGGGAAAGGTATGAATCCTCTTCTAGATTTTCCCGGAGGAGTAATGGATAGCGGCTGGGATTGAGGAATCGCAGAGCCGAGTTCGAATTCCAGTCGAATCCATTACATTCACTTACGTGCTAATATCCTTGGGAAAGGTATGAATCCTCTTCTAGATTTTCCCGGAGGAGTAATGGATAGCGGCTGGGATGGAGGAATCAGGGAGCCGAGTTCGAATTCCAGTCGAATCCATTACATTCACTTACGTGCTAATAACCTTGGGAAAGGTATGAATCCTCTTCTAGATTTTCCCGGAGGAGTAATGGATAGCGGCTTGGATTGAGGAATCGGAGAGCCGAGTTCGAATTCCAGTCGAATCCGTTACATTCACTTACGTGCTAATACCCTTGGGAAAGGTATGAATCCTCTTCTAGATTTTCCCGGAGGAGTAATGGATAGCGGCTGGGATTGAGGAATCGGAGAGACGAGTTCGAATTCCAGTCGAATCCGTTACATTCACTTACGTGCTAATAGCCTTGGGAAAGGTATGAATCCTCTTCTAGATTTTCCCGGAGGAGTAATGGATAGCGGCTGGGATTGAGGAATCGGAGAGCCGAGTTCGAATTCCAGTCGAATCCATTACATTCACTTACGTGCTAATACCCTTGGGAAAGGTATGAATCCTCTTCTAGATTTTCCCGGAGGAGTAATGGATAGCGGCTGGGATTGAGGAATCGGAGAGCCGAGTTCGAATTCCACTCGAATCCATTACATTCACTTACGTGCTAATACCCTTGGGAAAGGTATGAATCCTCTTCTAGATTTTCCCGGAGGAGTAATGGATAGCGGCTGGGATTGAGGAATCGGAGAGACGAGTTCGAATTCCAGTCGAATCCATTACATTCACTTACGTGCTAATACCCTTGGGAAAGGTATGAATCCTCTTCTAGATTTTCCCGGAGGAGTAATGGATAGCGGCTGGGATTGAGGAATCGGAGAGCCGAGTTCGAATTCCACTCGAATCCATTACATTCACTTACGTGCTAATACCCTTGGGAAAGGTATGAATCCTCTTCTAGATTTTCCCGGAGGAGTAATGGATAGCGGCTGGGATTGAGGAATCGGAGAGACGAGTTCGAATTCCAGTCGAATCCATTGCATTCACTTACGTGCTAATACCCTTGGGAAAGGTGTGAATCCTCTTCTAGATTTTCCCGGAGGAGTAATGGATAGCGGCTGGGATTGAGGAATCGGAGGGCCGGGTTCGAATGCCAGTCGAATCCATTACATTCACTTACGTGCTAATACCCTTGGGAAAGGTATGAATCCTCTTCTAGATTTTCCCGGAGGAGTAATGGATAGCGGCTGGGATTGAGGAATCGGAGAGACGAGTTCGAATTCCAGTCGAATCCATTACATTCACTTACGTGCTAATACCCTTGGGAAAGGTATGAATCCTCTTCTAGATTTTCCCGGAGGAGTAATGGATAGCGGCTGGGATTGAGGAATCGGAGAGCCGAGTTCGAATTCCAGTCGAATCCATTACATTCACTTACGTGCTAATACCCTTGGGAAAGGTGTGAATCCTCTTCTAGATTTTCTCGGAGGAGTAATGGATAGCGGCTGGGATTGAGGAATCGGAGAGCCGAGTTCGAATTCCAGTCGAATCCGTTACATTCACTTACGTGCTAATACCCTTGGGAAAGGTATGAATCCTCTTCTAGATTTTCCCGGAGGAGTAATGGATAGCGGCTGGGATTGAGGAATCGGAGAGACGAGTTCGAATTCCAGTCGAATCCATTACATTCACTTACGTGCTAATACCCTTGGGAAAGGTATGAATCCTCTTCTAGATTTTCCCGGAGGAGTAATGGATAGCGGCTGGGATTGAGGAATCGGAGAGCCGAGTTCGAATTCCAGTCGAATCCATTACATTCACTTACGTGCTAATACCCTTGGGAAAGGTATGAATCCTCTTCTAGATTTTCCCGGAGGAGTAATGGATAGCGGCTGGGATTGAGGAATCGGAGAGCCGAGTTCGAATTCCAGTCGAATCCGTTACATTCACTTACGTGCTAATACCCTTGGGAAAGGTATGAATCCTCTTCTAGATTTTTCTGGAGGAGTAATGGATAGCGGCTGGGATTGAGGAATCGGAGAGCCGAGCTCGAATTCCAGTCGATTCCATTAACTTCACTTACGTGCTAATACCCTTGGGAAAGGTATGAATCCTCTTCTAGATTTTCCCGGAGGAGTAATGGATAGCGGCTGGGATTGAGGAATCGGAGAGACGAGTTCGAATTCCAGTCGAATCCATTACATTCACTTACGTGCTAATACACTTGGGAAAGGTATGAATCCTCTTCTAGATTTTCCCGGAGGAGTAAATGATAGCGGCTGGGATTGAGGAATCGGAGAGACGAGTTCGAATTCCAGTCGAATCCGTTACATTCACTTACGTGCTAATACCCTTGGGAAATATATGAATCCTCTTCTAGATTTTCCCGGAGGAGTAATGGATAGCGGCTGGGATTGAGGAATCGGAGAGCCGAGTTCGAATTCCAGTCGAATCCATTACATTCACTTACGTGCTAATACCCTTGGGAAAGGTATGAATCCTCTTCTAGATTTTCCCGGAGGAGTAAGGGATAGCGGCTGGGATTGAGGAATCGGAGAGCCGAGTTCGAATTCCAGTGGAATCCATTACATTCACTTACCTGTTACTACCCTTGGGAAAGGTATGAATCCTCTTCTAGATTTCCCCGGAGGAGTAATGGATAGCGGCTGGGATTGAGGAATTGGAGAGCCGAGTTCGAATTCCAGTCGAATCCATTACATTCACTTACGTGCTAATACCATTGGGAAAGGTATGAATCCTCTTCTAGATTTTCCCGGAGGAGTAATGGATAGCGGCTGGGATTGAGGAATCGGAGAGCCGAGTTCGAATTCCAGTGGAATCCATCACATTCACTTACCTGTTACTACCCTTGGGAAAGGTATGAATCTTCTTCTAGATTTTCCCGGAGGAGTAATGGATAGCGGCTGGGATTGAGGAATCGGAGAGCCGAGTTCGAATTCCAGTCGAATCCGTTACATTCACTTACGTGCTAATACCCTTGGGAAAGGTATGAATCCTCTTCTAGATTTTCCCGGAGGAGTAATGGATAGCGGCTGGGATTGAGGAATCGGAGAGCCGAGTTCGAATTCCAGTCGAATCCATTACATTCACTTACGTGCTAATACCCTTGGGAAAGGTATGAATCCTCTTCTTTCTCTAGTAATGGGTATATAGCAGGACAGATCAAGTTCTATAGCCTTGGATGGCAACGGGTCTACCGCAGAAGTAAATGGCAACCTACTGCGAGAAAAAAATCTGCCACGTCAGTCATGTATCGAAAGATGCATGATCGCTTAAGCGTGTATCAGGTATGGCACATAACTGACTGAAATTCACTTACGTGCTAATACCCTTGGGAAAGGTATGAATCCTCTTCTTCTCCTCACCCCCCATAGCTATGGATAAATAGCAGGACAGACCGGGTTCTATAGCCTTGGATGGCAACTGCTCTACCGCAGAAAGAAATGTCAACCTACTGCAGGAAAAAATCTGCCTCGTCAGTCATGATCGCCTAAGCGTGTATCACGCATGCCACATAACTGACTGACTGATTACTTAAATTAACTACTCCACTTGTAACCCCCCCACCCCTTAAAAATACTAAGGAATATTTTTTTTAGATTTTAATTCATTGGACGTCACACTCCCTATGGAATTTTTCACAATAAGAATTTTTTTTTTATAAAGCGGGATTTCTATTCATAATATACAGTAAATTGCAGCGTGCAAATCGACATTGAGTTGAAGGTAGACCTCAAGATTTCCTGATCAAAATTCGGGGTTAGGTCTATACCTAGCGTATAGGTCGATTCCAAACATGCGGTTAGGCTAAAGTATACGATAACCTGTGCTAAAACTACATCCCGTAGGTACGTATATTGTATTGGTATAACTTTATTTTTACTAATGTTCACAGAATATGAAGCCTAAGAACCACTCAATGTAGTGGGTTACTCTGTGGAGTTGTATTAATGCAAGAAGGGACACGCATTAGAAGTTTTGAGTTGAAGTAGATTTTAAAGGAACCGGAAACCCAATTCTAAACAGGAAACAAAGGATATACCTCTACTAAAGAATAAAATAAATAATTAATGAATAAAATTTCAAAGTTCGCTTAAAGAAGTTAGAAGGAACAGGAAACCCAATTCTAAACAGGAAACAAAGGATATACCTCTACTCCTCTTCACTTAGCGAATATTTAAATTTCTGTTATTGTCCACGTTCCTTGTACCACGGTGATGGTCCATGGTTAGACCCAATGAAGAAATAACTCGAACACAGGTATGGCATAACAAAGATATATTACAACAGAAATATGTACAAAGAAGTAGAAGTATTAGTAATGACTATCAGATTTGGTTAGAGTGAACTATGTTGTCTCGACAAGTATCACTATTCCAATGTTCTTACAATTACCTATCCTCCCTCTTGAGAGGCGCAGTATTTATAATGTCAGGAATAGTCCATTATTATTATTATGGGTAAGTTTCCATAACAAATTCGTTAATGGATAAACACATTAAAGTCAACATAACCTATTATTTTATATTAATCACTGTGTTAAAATGTCAGATGTGCTCCTAAGCACAAGTTTTCGTCGGGTAAATTTGTGGCAGCTTTTTGGAGTTACGCTAAATGATGTACAGATATAGTTAGGAGTGTTGTTTGGATTTTATGCCCGCGATGGAAGTCGACCTCTAGTTTTTGGAAATATGTTTTAGGCTTGAAAAATCGACTTATGTACACCGCAACTTACGGTATTATTATTATTATTGATTGATAAAGTAGCGCACCAAAATGTACCAAGTCCAATATACCCATCATGAGCCCCAATTAAGAGTACCTTCAGGTTGGGTTCCATTCACACTGTCTCCGAGTAAGAACGTTTCCAAAGATCTAGATGCGATTCCGAAGGTAAATACGATGTCAAATCGAACACTAACTTCCGGTAGATTTATCACTTCGAATTTTATTTACGAATGTCACAAAATTTAATGATGGTGAAGAAAACGGACATATTTAAAATATGGAGTTACAAGATGACGGAAAATGTAAACTGTGATTTAATAAAAGAAAAAAATATATTGGGTGAGAATCGACATTGCTCAATTTTAAATTTCCTTAATTACCCATGTATAATACGCATTTTTTTCTAAAAAAAATGATAAGTATAATTAGGGGTGCGTATTATGCAGAGCTACAAAAAATCTTTAAAAATTGCCTTCTCATTGGTCGATTTCAGTTGCGAAATGAACCCAATAAAGATGTAAAAATACAATCATATGTACCTAAAAAATACTTACAATTGTAAAATAAATTAAGAAATATCATAAAACTAAATTAGAATAATATTATTCTATATGTAAAACCATTTTTTAAAATAAGAGTGGGAAACGCAGGCCATAATGAAATTGGAGAAGTACAATAGGGTTTGATTACCAAAAAGGGGTGCGTATTATGCGTGAGTAGAAGCATTTTTCCACATTTTCAGTACAATTTTAGGGAAGCATATTATGCATGGAGGCTTATTATACATTGTGAATTAAGGTACTTCTTAGATATTTAAATGCTTGTACATTTTTTCAATAATTTCCCCCTAAGGCAATAAGTCACTCAGACTCAAGCAGTGAGTTTGCGACAATATGAGAAAAAGAAAGCATTATTGACCCTTTGATCTCTGACCACCGGTGGTAGAGAAAAATGATGTAATACCCGGCCACCGGTTGAACAGTGGTAGAGAAAAATGACTTAATGCCCAGACACCGGTTGAGCGGCGGTTAAACACTTGGAACTACTTTTATAGCTACCGTCAAAAATTACATATCAATTATTTGCGAAATTTGACTCAGGCATAAGGGATAAATTGTTCAGGAAGGCAGACCTCAAAGGGTTAAAGAGATAGACTTGAATTTAAATTTTTGGAGATCAAAGTTGATTGGAAAACAAGAAACCGGAAAAACGTTCTTCAAGCGAAAAAGTGCGGGAAATGAAACTGTTAACATAGCATTTACGGCTACATCTTAGCCATTTCAACAGTAAACTAATGAGGCTTTGCGTCAAATCTAGTACTGCGCTTAAATTCATAAATCTATGTATCAAAGAGGAATGATTACTATGAAAAACATTATAGAAAAAATAGCACAGTGAAGCTAAGTTTCCAGCGGTGGGAAAGTAACAGACGCCGAGATGCCAGGTCAAGACCAATAATATTGTAGATATTTAATTTTATTTTATCGATGTTGTGGTGTCCTCCGTCTAAGAGTCTATGTTAGACTCTTCCGCCTACTATAAGATTAGTAGGAGAGACGGTTCGGGGAACAGTGAAACGTGAATAAGACTGAACGCTAGTTCATTCGATATACTCTTACCAGTCGTGTAATACTCTTCTGGTGTACTTACTGTTTAATATACGACATATCTGAAAACCTGGTTTTTGCTATTACTTAACCATTTACTTGGTCATAACATCTATCTATCTATCTATCTATCTATCTATCTATCTATCTATCTATGTGCATCTGAATTCGTTCATATCTACCTATATTCCTTCAATTCTTCTTTCCTTTCTTCCTTCGTATCTGTCTATCTCTGTCTCTTCATATCTATCAATCTGGCGTCTACTTCAACCTCTGCTTTTCACTCTTCTGAGTGCCGTGGCGATGACCGACCCGGCAGCTTTGCTAAGCGTGCCAAAATACCATGGCGAGGCAACCTTAGCAGGCGTTCTAAAAGAGCCTCTGCGGCAAAGAGAAAGCAGGAGGAGGAAACCGAGGTAGAGGCGTCTTTGAGGCTTTCCAGTCAATCTCAACGGAGGCAGTATGTTTTGTCACATGAGACGCTTGGTGAGCGTAACTACCGTTTGTACTGCAAATCAGTGTACACATATTCGTTGAAAAGTAAGAGGAAACTACCTAAACGTACGTTTTTTGAATCAAGCACGGGCAACGCCGGGCCATGCTGCAGGTATATATATATATATATATATATATATTACAGTATATTTATGTCTATCTATTTGTCCCAATCTATCTTGGCCGAGCCTACGTGCTCGGAGAACCCAGCCTTGTGCCACATACATACATCGTGGGGGAACAGTTAAATATAGCAGTGCTCTAGCCTGTTCATCTCTCGAACTCTCTGTCATTGGCAGAGAGCAACCCGGACGAGGCTTTGCCGAAGGGCAAAGGTTCGTCCGGGGAGGTAGACAGGCCCTGAACTCGTTTATGCTGGTTCTAAGGGAATATTTTGGGCCGAGCCTATGGGTTCGGTGAACCGACGCTAAACTCAGCCTTGTGCCACATACATCCCTCGTTGGGGCGGGCTGTTAAATATTACAGTGCTCTACCCTGTTCTACTGTCGAACTTTCTGCCTTGAGCATAGAGGAACCGGACCAGACTTTGCCGAAGACCCTGAACTCGTTTATGAGGGTTCTAAGGGAATATTTTTGACCGAGCCTACAAGCTCGGATAACCTACGGTAAACTCAGCCTTGTGCCACATACATCTCTCGTGGAGAGGGCGCTGTTAAATATTAACAGAGAATAGCCTGAGCGCTAGTTCATTCAATACACTCTTAATAGTCGTGTAATACTCTTCTGGTGTATTTACTGTTTAATATACGATATATCTGCAAACCTGGTTTGTGTTATTACTTAACCATTTACTTGGTCACAACAATTGAGAGCCATGAAATACATAGCAACTGCTTGATTTTGGTGACTGTTAGTTGATAGTTCGCGCCATGAGCTGTTCATTTGATGGACAACCCATACGAATAAAAAGAAAGGAAAAGAAAGTAATTGCAAATGAAAGAAAAAAAAGAAGAAATTGACTAATTAAGAAGTAAGATGAAAAATAGAAGCACACAAGAATCCATTTGAAGGAAAATGTCCGGCATTATAGCGAAATGCAAAATGAAGGGAGTGTAAACAGAGAAAAACGGTCCAAATGCAAAAATGATGACGAGGAATACAAACAGGAGAGAAACGGGGAAAGAAATCGAAAAGAAGAAAAGCCTATTAGGCTGCAGGAATTTCGATGAAGGACACTGAGATTTAATTGTCCGACAACGGCAACCCGACCCTGGCCTGTGCACCTGCAGCTTGCCATCATCCGTCTAGTTACAGCCCTTCCTCCATCTTCCCTATAATGTGATGGACATTAACTGACCCAATTTGCACCGTAACACATCTGGGTCATTTCCATTGGCTTCGGGCTTTGGGTTGTGGCATTGAAAGCGAGCTTTTAGGGGAACTAAAGAGGCATGAAAATATTGCTCCAAATTAAGGACTGACTAAAAGGCTGGCAATAAATATTTTGGTTAAGTTCCTCTGTGAACATGAAAAAAAAATTAATAAAGAAATTCGTGTGGAGGCCGTGGTTGAAGTCAATGGCGATATTATTGAAAGAATTTATTCTTCATTATTTCAATATATTTTCGTATAATTTTGGTAAATATATCATTTAAAATTTCAATCTCATTTTAATTTTTGCGTCATTCAGATGACAATTTATCCATTGCAAATACGTAATTAATGCTAACTCCTAATTAATGTGAAAAGATATTATTTAAAAAGAAATAATAGTTATTAGACAAGAGAAAATATTTTGCTTAAAAATTGTTTTAATGTAATTATTTGATAAATATCAACTGATAATACCACTGGCAGTTTCGTCATTACATGGCGAATGCTAACATATAAGGAAATAGTTAGTATTACTTTCTCTCTCTCTCTCTCTCTCTTTCTCTCTCTCTCTCTCTATATATATATATATATATATAGATAATGGGATAATTTTGGATATTTTGTTGTGTAACATATATATATATATATATATATATATGTGTGTGTGTGTGTGTGTGTGTGTGTGTGTGTTACACAGCAAAAAATCGAAAATTATCTCATGTCGTTATAGTCTATTTCAGCCGGCGCAGCCTTGTGCCAGTCTTCTTCAACCCTGAACGTCCAGACAAGTACATTGTCTCGGATTCCGAGACAAGTTCAATGTCTCGGAATCGGGGATTTATAATTTATTTTAGATAGCAGTCGGGGAAAAGATACCGAGCCTACCCAATATGATGTCTCAGCTAGATAAAAATCCCGTGTTGGTGGTAAGGAGAGGGCGGGAGGTATATCTCTCTAAAAATGGGAGAAGAGGCCCACTGGAATCGACCCCGATATTAACTTTATGATCCTACGTTGGGGCTATATGAAGGTTGCGCCGGCCGAAATAGGCTCTACCCACATGAGATAATTTTGGATATTTGCCGTATAATATATATGCTCTGTTTTTAATAAATACAGTTGGCTCTGTTTGTGGATCAGTTTCAATATTTGGTATTACCAGGATCAACCTGAATTATAGAAGCGACAATGTCTGTATATGATATTTTTCTAGTGTTTGGATAAGGTGTTTAGTATTATGTTAAAAAAAACTGTCCGAAGTTCATTTTTATTAGGTTGGTGCAAAAATAATGTCGTTTTCTCACATGAAGTTGAACGTCAAAAAACGACATTATTTTTGCACCAACCTAATATTTTGTTCAAGCACTTTCAAATTTTTCAGTCATTATCAAGAACCGATGTGATGTCTGTGTGGTAGTTATTATTCCTTTACGGTGGAGTAATGGATAGCGGCTCGAATTGAGGAATGGGAGAGCCGAGTTTGAATTAAAACCGAACCCTTTACGTTTACTTGCGTTTACTGATACCCTTGGGAAAGTTACGAAGACTCTTTTTCTCTCCACCACAGCTATGGGTAAATAACAGGACAGACCGGGTTCTATAGACGTGGATGGCAACTGGTCTACCGCAGAAATAATTGGCAACCTACTGCGGGAAAAAATCTGCCTCGTCTGTCATGTATCTTTCGATACATGATCGCCTAAGCGTCTATCACGTATGGTACGTGTGTTTATGTGAAAATTAGTTTTACTTAAGAAAATATTACATAAAGAGATAATAAAATATACAGTCCGTCTGAAGTTATAATGCAAATCACTTAATCCTCAGTAACTCAAATTTGCATTTGAAAATTTTTTTGTCAAATGCTAATTTGTTAATTTAGACACCAAAACAAATATTTTCGGCAGTTTCAACATGTTTTATGAAAATTATTGGATTTATTATCAAACCTTCAGTCTGATGTTATTATACATATTAATCTAATATAATTTAAGGTATCTAATAAAACTAGTTTTTCTTTTTTTTTTTTTCATAATAAAGGGTGTTTCAATAACTTGACCGATTTTAAATGTTAATTACGTTTAAGCGTCTAATGATTTTTTTGATATTTCTTTCAGATTTGGCGGACATTTTGCGCTATTATTTTTTACACATATTTGCTATGACTTAAATATTATGATCCAATACAGAAAAGAAATTCACCAATAACACTGATTTACTTAGTAGGAACTTTGATCCGTCTTAATGAAACACCCTTATATATAATCCGTCTTAATGAAACACCCTTTATATGTTGAAACATGGGTAATGGAGATGATCTAACAAATACTAAAAAATAGAAAATAACAAAGTTATTGAGTGAAGGAATGTTCATATTGGAAATATCAAAGAAGCTTTGCCAAAATCACCAAACAATAAAGAGGGCTGATAAGAATATATCTAATAAGAGAACGAGAAGCAAATAAAAAGGATTTAAGAAATCTCCTTCAGACGAACGTAAACTAAAGATAGTAGACTAGCACTAAGATCTTTGATCAGGCTGGAAATGAGTTTTGGGGGCAGTCAAGGAGGGCAAAACTTGTAAAATATTTCACAAATTTCAATCCGTCAAGAAAACTCTTACCCAAGCTCGTCTTGGCCAAACTCCTCTCACAAAATGAAATAATTTAAAGCGTCAAAATTGGGCCTAGCAACAATCATTTTTACGGTTGAATACTGAGTGATACTCTATAGAACTGATGGATGGGCCAAAGGATGGATTTTATCTGATGCGGATGTACATCAAGGAGGCAGCAGTGGGATGATATGGGTTGGAATTGTCTTCCAAACCATTACTGACCCATTAAAATTTGATGAAGCAGTTAAACCAAGCTGTGTTAAATGTTCCAATGTCATGGACAAAGTTTCCTTGAATGGTACAAGTTTCAGCCTTGCAGTTTCAAAGTGAAAGGTGTATTTACGCACGACAAGGCTCCTTCTTGCGTATCTAAGGTTACATGTAAATGTTTTGAGTACAAAAGGTTTACAGAAGAGAAGAAAATTGTATGGCCACAATCATGTCCCGCTCTGAATCCGATCGAAAATCTATGGTCAGTTGTGAAGAGGAAATTATATGAAGTTGACAAACAATATGACAGAAATGCAGACCTATGGGAAGCAATTAAAACCACCTACTGGAAATTGGACCTGCTGAAGTAAAAAAATTAACAAAATAAATGGTTTTCTGGCTGTTATTGAGAAGAATTCTCACTATATTAAGGTGTAAATGCTTCAAAGACTTATCATATACAGGGTGTCCCAAATAATTTGACATCCTTTTGCAAACCAATAAATTTGGCATTTCTTGCTGGAATAACCTCAAGTTTTCACAGAATATATAGAAACTGACCCAAATTTTATATTTAATGTTTTATTTTTTGTTATCTCAATATGGATCGGGTGCGGTGGAGATGAAGACAGTTTTCTGATTAAATAGCCGCCGCAGTTACCGGACCTGTCCCCGTGTGATTTCTTTTTATGGGGATATATAAAGGGACTGATCTATGTCCCAACTCGTCCAGCTATCATTGATGAACTCAAGCAGAGAATCACTTCCGCACTGGATAATGTTACCGGAGACATGCTACAGCGTGTTTGGCAAGAGCTTAACTACGGACTAGACGAATGCCGTTTCACAGGTTAGGTACATATTGAATATTCCGTGTTAGCCATGATTTTGATTTTGAGTAGAGGACTTCCTGCAAAATACATTCATTCCTTCATTCGTCTTCAGTTCGGTTTATTTTATGCAAAATAATCTGGCGTAGAGAGTAACTATTCTAGATAGATTTACAGAAAACGAATACAAGCGAGGCAAGTGAAAAGAAAGAAGAAAAACGGGAAGACAGAGAGAACATTAGAGAAGAATGAAAGAAAGAAAATGAGACAGACACAAAGAAAGAAGAAAAGCTTATCGATGGAAAAGGATATTGTGCCAAGAAGACATTTCAGGGAAATCATAACCCCTAGTATTGAAAGAGAGAGAGCAGGCGATAAAAGGGGAAGTATATAGAAAATTATTAAGAGGGAGGCGGAAAGACACAAAGGGGAGCTAGGGGTAAGACATTAAAGGGGAGAGAATATACATTTTTTTAAGCTTATCACCCCAATCGAGGCTGGAATCCCCTAGCACGCAAGGGGTTACAGAAGGTTTGGAGGAAGAGCAGATAGGAGCGGTAAAGGAGAGGATGTGGAGAAAGATAGTGGATCGATCAAGGATCAATGGGGTTACAGAAGATTTGGAACGAGAGCAGATAGGAATGAAAGGTGAAAGGATGTGGAGAAGGGAAGTGGATAGATCAAGGCAGCTGGAGATGTCGACTGACGTTACACTTGAATAGTTGGAGATTGTATTTGTCAGGGAAACAGGAATAGGGAAGGGAGTTCCACAG
>OZ038511.1:79956978-80016978 GCA_964036315.1 Acanthosepion esculentum | reverse complement strand
TAAAAATTCAGCTCGGTATTCAGTACCAGATACACACGCCTGTAGTACTCATTTCTTACCTCCTCCTTCGTTTTTGGGTGTTATATATGTTGTTCATGATGACGGTAGTCTTTGAGTATAGAATCCAGAGGTTGGCAGTGAATATTTCGAAGACAGTAGGGAAGCGTAGTTCAGGTTAGCAGTGGATATTTCGTTTCAGTAGCAGAGCGTAGTTCTTTCTTCTGTTCTGGTCATCTTTGGTTCTGATAGGTTCGCATTGGACATTCGTAGAGAGTAACCAAAATGGCCGCCGTTATATAAGACGGATTGAATATTTTACGCCTTCTGATTGGTTAACCTTCATTTGGAGGAACTATAAAGTGAGTCCACTCATTTGAGTTTACTCACTAGTAGATACATAATCGTACACAAAATTGTAACAATGTATTCCATCTATTATTATTAATAATAATAATAATAATAATAATAATAATAATAATAATAATAATAATAATAATAATAACCTGTTCCATTGTTTACATTGTATACTTAGATGTCGAGTCCTCACTGGTTGCCCCATACTTTCGCCCTTGTGAATCACGTAGTAATTCATTATAGTTAGACGTCAAAATGTCTTTTTTTCTACGTTTTCTTTCTCGTAGACTGGATGAAAATCAAGGCTAAAAATCAAGTTTTCCCTGATATATAACTCACAAGACAATAGAAGATGGAATTTTGGGGCTATTTGAAATTTGAATACTATTGCTTGATGATCATAATTGTTGCTTCAGGGCGTACACGATCGTCGCTCTCCACATCTTTCTATTATTTGTAGCTCATTGTAAACTTTGTCTTTGACCATCATCCCTCTCCAACCCCCGATCATCCATTTGCACAGCAATTCACGCAATTAGATGACCTGCTATCTTACCCTCTCCCTTTTGCCTTCGACGTCCTGTGAGTATCAAATTCTCCAAGCTATCCTTCCTCAAGTAATTTCAGCAGTCTCTTTCAAATTCTAACTATAAGTATCCTTTTTGTCTTCATTTTCCTAACACTTGTTCGTCCCCGGAATTTTCAGAATTCTTCTGTAGAACCATATATTTGGAGCCAAGTCTCTATAAGGACATCGTCCGGCATTCATTGCAATACAGCAGTTCAACATTATTTTCTTTGTTTAATTAATTTTCTTGTTTCTTATTACTTTGCTTCGGTTTTGGAAAGCTTCTTTGACTGTACCTTCATATTACATTTTATCGATTTTAAAAGAAAAAAAGGTGGAACACGGGAAAGAAAAATTGAATGATATAATGGGAAGGAGTTTTACAATTAAATTGAAACGGAAATTTAACTGCGCAATAATCTATGAAGAGATCTGAGAAAGAAATAAAGAAGAAATAAATAAATAAAGAAAAATAATACAACTATAATAATGAGAAACAAAAAAATGGTAAAAAAAAAAGGAAGAAAAAAGTAAAAGAATAAATGAAAAAAAACGGAAAGCAATAAAAAATGTAAAAGAAAAAAAAACAGAATGGAAAAGAATGGACGACAAAAAAGAAAGAAAGCAAGAAAAAAAAGGTTAATCAGAAAAGAAAAGAAGGATCTGAGAAATAAAGAAAGAAAGAAAAAAAGAAAAAGAAAAAAGAGCAATAAAATTTTAAAAGAAGAAATAATGAGAAACAAAAAATATTATCGAAAAAAAGGAAAGAAAGTAAAAGAAAGAAATGATTAGAATGAACAGAGAGAAGTAAAAATGTAAAGCAATAAAAATAACAAGGAATAAAAAGAAATAGGACAAAGAAAGAAAGAAATAAGAAAGAATAGGAGGAAAGAAAGAAAGGAACAAAGAAGGAAAGAAAGAAAGACCGAACAGAAGAAAGAAAGAAAAAATAGGAATAATGAATAGGAAGAAAGAAAGAAACAAAGAACGAATACAAACAAACAAACAAAGAATAGGAACAAAGAAAGAAAGAAAGAAAGAAACAAGCAAACAAATAAACAAAGAACGGGAACAAAGTAAGAAAGAAGGAAAGAAAGAACACAAAAGAAAAAAAGAAAGAAAGAAAGAATAGGAACAAAGAAAGAAAGAAAGAAACAAAGAAGGAAAGAAAGAAAGATCGAACAAAAGAAAGAAAGAAAGAAAGAATAGAAATAACGAATAGGAAGAAAGAAACAAACAAAGAACGAATAAAAACAAACAAACAAGAGGAATAAAGAAAGAAAGAAAGAAAGAAAGAAAGAAAAAGATAGAAACAAACAAATAAACAAAGATAAGGAACAAAGAAAGAAAGAAAGAAAGGAAAAAAGAAGGAAACAAAGAAAGATCGAACAAAAGAAAGAAAGAAACAGATAAAGAAAGAAAGAATAGGAATAATGAAGAAAGAAACAAAGAAACAAAGAAATAAAGAAACAAAGATCGAATAAAAACAAACAAAGAATAGGAACAAAGAAAGAAAGAAAGAAAGAAAGAAGAGATATTGAATGAAAGAAAGAAAGCTTAAATGATGACAGATTGAAAGTAAGACAAAAAAGAACCTATGTAAATGAAAGAAAAACTCAGATAAAAAAATGCAAGATAATGAGAGAGATAATAAAAGAAAGGAAATGAAAGAACAGGTAAAATCATACGAAACAAAGAAAGAATAGCAAATAAGGAACAGGTATATATTATAAGCAATTAAAAATGAAAGAATAAAAGAGATAAAAATGATAAGAAAACAAAATGAAAGAAAAACAAAGAATGAAAGAAAAAAGAATAAACGAAACAAGGAAGAAGAATAGAGAAAAAAGGTAAATTAAAATAAAAATGAAGAAAAGTTAAGAAAGAAATAAAGAACACAATAATAAAAAAACGGAAAAGAAAGAAGGAAAGTCAAAAGAAAAAAAAGATAGACAATTATAAAGAAAAAGAAAGATTAGAAAATTATGAAGGAGTGAAAAAACAAGAAATAAAATATAGAATTAATGAATAAAAAAAGGAAAATTAAAAAGAAAGAGAAATAGATAAATAAATAGAACAATTAAAATAAAAATAGAGGAAACGAATGAAGGAAAAGGAAACAGTAAAAATAATCTGGAGTAAGAAGGAAATTCAAGGAAGAACCCGACCGTGTGAACAGAACGTTAGAAATAAAAGTACATACATAAAGTGCATACATAAAGTACATACATAAAGTACATACATAAAGTGCATACATAAAGTGCATACATAAAGTACATACATAAAGTGCAGACATAAAGTGCAGACATAAAGTGCAGACATAAAGTACATAAACAAAGTGCGTACATAAAGTACGTGCGTAAAGTGAATACATAAATTACATACATAAAGTGCGTACATAAAGTACGTACATAAAGTACATACATAAAGTGCGTACATAAAGTAAATGCATAAATGCGTACATAAAGTACGTACATAAAGTGCATCCATAAAGAACATACATAAAGTGCGTACATAAAGTAAATGCATAAAATGCGAACATAAAGTGCGTACATAAAGTGCATACATAAAGTACATATATAAAGTGCGTACATAAAGTACGTACATAAAGTACATACATAAAGTACGTACATACAGTACATACATAAAGTACGTACATAAAGTACATGCATAAAATGCGTACATAAAGTGCGTACATAAAGTACATACATAAAGTACGTACATAAAGTACATACATAAAGTACATACATAAAGTACGTACATAAAGTACATACATAAAGTACATACATAAAGTACGTACATAAAGTACATACATAAAGTGCGTACATAAAGTGCATACATAAAGTGCATATATAAAGTGCGTACATAAAGTACGTATATAAAGTGCGTACATAAAGTACGTACATAAAGTACATACATAAAGTACGTACATAAAGTACATACATAAAGTACGTACATAAAGTACATGCATAAAATGCGTACATAAAGTGCGTACATAAAGTACATACATAAAGTGCGTACATAAAGTGCATACATAAAGTACGTATATAAAGTACATACATAAAGTACATACATAAAGTGCGTACATAAAGTACATACATAAAAATTGTAAAATACGAATGCATAGTGAATTAAAAGAGATGGAAAAATATAGTTTTAAAAAAAAACGAAAAAAAAACGCGAAGAAGAAAAAAATTGAAGGAAATGACAAAGAAAGGCAAACAGAAAAAGAGAAAAGAAAAAAAAGATCTTTAAAACAAGTTATAAATGATAAAAGACAGAAAGAATGCGGGAAAAGCATTAAAATGGATTGTTATAGAAAGAGTGTAATCAATAGATAGATAGATAGATAGATAGATAGAGAGAGAGAGAGAGAGAGAGAGAGAGAGAGAGTTGGGGAGAGAAGGGAGAGAAATATGTGAAATTTATTATCGAAAAAAAAAAATCCCTGAAAGCGAAAGTGTTTCTTGTAATTTAAGAAAGCATTTTCGCCGTCTGCACTTTTAGTGGGCAGTGGTCACATGTGAAGAAGACGGGTTTGTAGGCAGGAAGCAGGAAAGGTGACGGTGGAGAGCAGGGAGGACGCCGGCTGGGTATGCCACCAGGAGGTTGACAGGGCAAAGGAGACAGAAACCATCACAAAAAAAAAATAAAAAAAAAATGGGATGCGATCGATAGGGTCAGAATTAAATAAAAAATAAAACTAAAAACTAAATAAATTTACTGCCGATGTCGGATGATGCATGAACAAACGATGGCAGTGTTGACATACTTTTGTGTTTAGCATTGTTGTTATTCCGTCAATTGTTAGTTGTCTTAACGGGAATTGGCAAGAAGACGTTGTTGTCGGTGATCGCTGATGTTATAAGATGATGAAAGGTAATAAGGACGTTGGGTGAGGTAGAAAATTGAAAGGGTGGAATGAAGGGCTTTTGGGAGCTAAGATAGTCGGATTTAGAGGGATAAGAGTCAGGGTCTGGGCTTCAGAGATGGTAGGAGCTGAATAAGGTGAGGTTCAGGTTTGGGGCTTTGCTATTGTTAAGGGTTACGGCCACTGGAGCTAGGACAATTCCTTCGGGAAGAAGAACAAACACTGTCAGAAGAAAGCATGGACGAAGAAACAGACAGACAGACTCACTATTTAAGTGGTCTGTCCAAAGCGGAAAAAACGGTATTGTGAAGAAGTAAGAAGACTCTTTATATTTTTTGTCTTTCGTTGTTGTTTTTTTTTTCTTTTTAATTATTTTTTTTTTCTATTTCGTTTATGGCGGGAAATTTGTGTGGGTTATAAGACGAGAGTGTTTGTAAGGTTGGGGAAAATAAGGGAATAGGGAAATCTGTGTAGGTGTGAGGGTGGATATTTAAGCGCTATTGTGAAGGTGTTGGGCATTTGTGTCCGTTCTTGTCGATGAGAGGTCGGGTGGTGGTGAGAAAATGGGGATGCGTTTTGAATTGGGAAATGGCGGCAAGAAATAATTTTGGTTCATGAAGAAGAAGAAGAAGAAGAAGAAGAAGAAGAAGAAGAAGAAGAAGAAGAAGAAGAAGAAGAAGAAGAAGAAGAATTGTAAAAGAGAAAAGAAGAGAGAAAGGTATACAACTAAAATAGAACAAAACAAATAATGATGATGATGATGAAGTAGAAGAAAAAGAAGAAGAAGAAAAGAAAAAGAAAAAAAGGAGAAGAAATGAAAAAGGAAAAGGAATACGGAATATATGCAACAAATATAATAAAATGGAAATAAACACTGGAAGGAAACAAGAAGAAAAATAACAAAGAAGAGGAAGAAAAAGAGGAAGAAGAAGAAAAAGAGGAAGAAGAAATAAAAAAAGAAAAAAGAAGAAAGAAATATATATTACAAATAAATGAGAAGAAAAGAAACACAAGAAGGAAAAAAAGAGAAAAATAATAAACAAGAAGATAAAGGAGGCAAAGAAGAAGCAGAAGAAGAAGAAAAAGAAGAAAAAGAAGAAGAATTGTAAAGGAGAACACGACGAAAGAATGTTATAAAACAACTAAAATAAGAAGGGAAGAAATACAAGGAAACACGGAGAAAAATAATCATGATGAAAAAAAAGAGACGAAGAAGAAGAAGGAGAAAGAGGAGAAGAAATAAAAAAAGAAAAAGGGCGCAAGAAATGTATACAACAAATCAAATGAAAAGAAAGAAACACAAGAAGGAAAAAAGAGAAAAATAATAAAGAAGATAAATGAGGCGAAGAAGAAAAAGAAAAAAGAAGAAGGAAATTGAAATAGAGAAAGGAAGAGAAAAATATAGAACAACTAAAAACGGAAGGAAGGAAACACAGGGAGAAAATAAAAAGAAAAATAATGAAACAGAAAAAGAAGAAGAAGAAGAAGAAGGAAGCGGAAGAAGAAGAAAGAAGGAGATACAACAACTAAAATGAGAAGGAAAAAACACAGGAAAGAACACAGAGACAAATAATAATGAAGATCAACGTGGCGAAGAAGAAGAAGAAGAAGAAGAAGAAGAAGAAGAAGAAGAAGAAGAAGAAGAAGAAGAAGAAGAAGAAGAAGAAGATAGAAATATATACAAAAACTAAAATGAGAAGGATAAAACAGGAAAGAAAAAAGAGACAAATAATAAAGAAGATCAATGTGGAGAAGAAAAAAGAAGAAGAAGAAGAAGAAGAAGAAGAAGAAGAAAAAGAAAGAAAGAAAGAAAGAAATATATACAACAACTAAAATGAGAAGGAAAACACAGGAAAGAAAAAAAGAGACAAATAATAAAGAAGATCAACGTGGCGAAGAAGAAGAAGAAGAAGAAGAAGAAGAAGAAGAAGAAGAAGAAGAAGAAGAAGAAGAAGAAGAAGATGATGATGATGATGATGATGATGATGATGATGATGATGATGAAGAAAACCACTAATTCGATAAAAAAAATTCTTTGTAAGAAACAGGTTGACAAGTAATGAAAAACGATAGAGTAAAAAACAGAGTTAAGGGAGTGAATGTTGCAGAAAAGAAAGGAAATTTGAAAATTAAAGAAATTTGTCGATAGAATAAACAGAAAATACAAATAAATAAATAAAAATATATGGACGAAATGCAATGAAAATTAAAAAAAAATTGTGAAGTAAAACGATCGGTGTAAAGAAATATGCAGAAAATCGGGCGGTGGCGGGGGCGTAGAATACAAGCGAAAAAATACAGACAAACAAATAAAAAATGGAGAAATACGTCGGTTATCACAAATCGGGATTTGGTCATGCAGCTGATTAGAGTGAATGGAAAGTGTCAGTCATGTTAAAAAGAATAAGCTGTATTGACCGAGATAGAAAGTGAGAAACGTACAAGCGGATTAGATCGTCAAGCAAACAAGGAAATAAAGAAATAAATAAAAACGACTCCAGATATGAAACGAAGAAAAGTACAAAACAAAAACAAAAAGAAAGAAAAAGGAAATATATATTTATATATATATATATATATATATATATATATATATATATATATATATATATATATATATATATATATATATAAAACAGATAGAGAAAAATAGAAAGAAAAATAACTATAAAAATCTCAAAATTAAACAAATATCTTAAATATTTATATCAGCAAATGGAGAGGAAAGAGAAATTAAAACCAAACCGCCTAAAAAAAAAGTCAGGTGCAAATAATGAAAAAAAAAGGTGTCTATTTTCATTTAGTCCTTCAAAATGGATTACATTTTAAAAAAAACTGTATTGTTTTATAATGATATATGGGATATCATAACTTTTAATATCAATTTTTATATATCAAAAACAGTTTTCAAAAGAAAAGGTGTATGATGAATTGGAAAACGTTTTTGTGGCGTATTTCATCGGATTGGGTTTATTTACGTTGTTGTGGATACACATAGCTACGAACGAGAGACGCTGGCAGTTTCAAAATTGTTGCAATCTAGCCAAATTCATCTTTTTTCCCTTTTTATTTCCTTCATATTTGTTATTAAAAACGCCGTTTTGATAACAGAAAATCAGGCACATTCTATATTCAGGTTCTTAGAACGTTTCATCATTCATGTCAGATTTTTTGTTATAGCTCAATTAGGTCTCATTTAAATACACATGGAGAACTACTTAACTCTATCCGCAGTATGTCTACGAACGAGAGACGCTGGTAGTTTCAACATTTTGAAATTAATATTATTTTTTTTTGCAATCTAGCCAAATTCATCTATATTCCTTTTTTTTTCCCTTTTTATACCCGTCATCTTTGTTATTAAAGAACGCATCTTTTGATAACAGAAAATCAGGCACATTCTATATTCAGGTTCTTAGAACGTTTCACCATTCATGTCAGATTTTTTTGTTATAGCTCAATTAGGTCTCATTTAAATATACACGGAGAACTACGTAACTCTATCCGCAGTATAATTGTTAATAATACAAATATAATAGCTTAATCCATATGTAAAATAGCCAAAATAATGAAAGCATTATTAATATACAGAGAGGGGGTGGTAAAATAATCTAACACATGTGTAGATTTAATAAAGCCGAAATTGAGTCATGGTTGAAAAATGTGTTTTCCTTTATGAGATGTACACATAATCCCATTTTGTTTCATGACGTTTTTAAAAAATAAGTCAGTCAAGTTGGTGCACCGTACACTGTCGAAGGCGTTCACGAAAGATTTCCATAACTCAACGGGTCATTTCAAGTGGAATTGTAGCAGTTACTTGACGAATGGCATCTTTTAATTGTTTAATAGATCGAGGGCGAGAAGTGTATACTTTTGATTTCAGGTATGCCCACAGAAAAAAAAATCGCATGAGTTCAAATCAAGTAATCGGGTGGGTCAACTGTCTTTGTGTTGTAGTTGCCAATTCTTTGCTCTTGATAAACGTTTCCACAGTAAAAGCACGATGCTCGCCCATCCACTTCAGGTTGACAACTGAAAATTATACAAAGAGGGATTATATGAACATTTCGAAAATAAAAACACATTTTTTATTGCTTACTCTATTTCGCTTTTATTAAACATAATAATGTGTCAGATAATCTTACCACATTCTCTCTCTCCCTCACTCTCTACATATATATATATATATATATATATATATATATATATATATATATATATATATATATGTAAGCAAATGTGTAGATGTAGATCCGACGGTATGATGAAAATGTGGAAAAGACAAAGCAAAATACGAATATGTGAGTTTATTGGTTTTTTTATTTTGTTTTTGTTTTTGTTATTCTGTCGACGTCAGACGTTTCGATCAAATAGACCTTCTTCAGGACATAGTTAATGGAGACATATTTATATTAGATTTAAGTTAGATGAAGAGACAATATATACAGGACTAGTCAGAAACAGAAAAACTGAAATTCTAAAGTCAGAGTATTCTTTCTTGGAGTCGGATACGCTGGCGCCGCGTGGGCGGCGCTGCGAGAGCCTGCTCCCAGGGAAGAGATTTTATCCTAAGTGGAAAGGAGGGGGAACCTATTTAAAACTATAGCTTATCGGTACGTTTGTCAAGCATTAATCTTAAAGTTGATATATTAAAGAAACCTTGTCTGGTGTTTATTGTGTGTGAGGTGGTTGTCATGTCACCCCCGTAAATCTGCCTAAGGTTTTTATTGTGGATATATTTTAAAAAATATATATATATATATATATATATATATATATATATATATATATATATATATATATATATATATATATATCATAAGAGTAGATAGGTTCGCTTATTTTTGGGTTCTTCGAATTTGGTTACCGAATCCTTATATAGTCTTTTCAATCTTTTTCAATCTCAGTAGCGTCTTAGTGACATTGCCGACGTGCTTAGGATGAATTGAGTATATATATATATATATATATATATATATATATATATATATATATATATATATATATATATATATATATATATATATATATATATGCAGAAATATAGTCTTAAAGTGTGCTATATTTAATGGGATAAAATGCTCAATATCAGAGATAGAGCGTGTGTAAATATAAAAGTGGACATGGAAGTCAGCACTTAGAGGCGACAGTCTGTTTCATACTAGTGCAATCGTCAGGCGACTAGTGTTGTTATTTTTCTCGGCTATTTATATAAGGGTCAGTGGTGCATTATGGGTAGTCTATTTTGGTGGTTACTTTTACCGGAAGTCGCTTATTTGTTTATTTATTTATGTCAAATTATTTTGCTTGTTTTTTGTTTGTTTTTTTATTTTTATTTTTATTTTTTATCTTATATATTTATTTATTTATTCTTTTATTTTGATCGGTGTTTTTGGTTAACGTAGTAAAAATTTGTTTATATAGCTTATTGTTGGTAGTCTATCATGGCCGTCATTTACCGGAAGTCGCTTGTTCGCTTATTTATTTGGGTCAAATTGTTTTGCTTGTTTTTATTTATTTTTATTTATTTTTTATCTTATATATTTGTTTATTTGTCATTGATTAAATCTGTTTGTTGAATTTTCGGGTGTGATGTTGTGTTTTTTTCTGACTATTATTTAGGTGGGAACAGTTTTTAATTTATCTATTTAGGTTGGTTATCTTTATTTGTTTTTTTTTAAACGGCTAGTTTATCGTAATCGGTTGTTAGTTTATTTATATATTTGGATGTATTTAGATCGATTTATTATACTTGTTGTTATTTATTTGTTACACTATATATTTTTGGCTTTCGGTTTTTAAGTAACGTAGTATATTATCTTTTATTAATGTTTTTTTATTATTATTTTTATTTGTATAACAGTCATAACTTTCGTCCGTTCTTTTGTTTTGATTTTATTTCGCATATTCTAACAGGTGTGGTTTTGTGATTTGTTTGGAGTAATTTATTTTGCTTATTTTATTGTTGTTTGTTTATATATTTATTTATTTTTCTATTTTAAGTTACGTAGTAAAAATTTGTTTTCATGTCTACATTTTGAGATTAGCTCGGATCTTTTATTTAATAATTTATTTTGATCTGGGAATGTAATGATAGCTATTTTTTCCTCCAAGCAAAGTTTGCAAGTTTTTGATAGGTTGTTGTAGGCTGATGATTTTTTCCTTATTTTCCAAGATATTTTTGGTGTGGTGTGTGTTTTGTTTTTTATTTCCCAGATATACTTAGAAAGCATTGTGCTGTTCGCATATTTACTATTTGTGAAAGACATTTTGTGTACATAATTTCTTTTTTTGAATGATATTTTAACTGTTAAAATAAGAAATAGTTTGTTGTATGTAGGTTTTATAAAATGTTTTCATTTTTTTTTGGTTTCAAAACACGGTCAAGATATTATGTCCATGTTCAAAGTTAATATTATTAAGTGTTGGTTTGTTTGTTTTTATTAATAACGCTTCCGTTATTTTTTGAAAATGGCTAAATCATATATATATATATATATATATATATATATATATATATATATATATATATATATATATATATATATATTATTAGTAGTAATCTTATATATATATAACTACATTCGTTTCGGAAAACATTCGGTTTCTTGATTTGCAAATGATCAAATCAATATCGGAGGAAAAAAAGGTATGAAAAAAAGAAAGTGCCAGGAACATGAACCCCTGTCAAAAACAATCGTTCAGCATGCAGGTCCAAAGCCCAAAGAAAAAAAAACCGATACGAGTACGCAACTAACTAAATAAAGTGCTCAACACAATAAGTAGAGCAGACCTCGTTAAACCTAGAGAGCCAGGCAAACCTACCAAGGTTTCACCTAAGCGGATCGTCAAGGAAGCATTCCCTGAAGATCCGCTTAGGTGAAACCTTGGAAGGATTGTCTGGAACTCTAGGTTTAACTATATATATATATATATATATATATATATATATATATATATATATATATGTATATAATCATTTATTTGAATATTACAACATAAATATGTTATAAAATCACTACAAAGTATATATATATATATATATATATCTGTTTTGAACAATAATAAATATTAAAAAAATAAATCTTATAAAATCTTATATCTTATATATATATATATATATATATATATATATATATATATATATATATATGCATATATATATATATATATATATATATATATATATATATATATATATATATATCAATTGTAGACAGTTGGTCTCATGCTTACACAAAATTTTGATGCTATGCCCTGAAATTTGAGTTTAAGCATGAAGCGTAATATATTTATATTATACATGCTCTGATATGGAGCACTTTAACCCATAAATGCAGCATTCGTTCCCTTTAGGCGTTAACATCTTCCAATGAAGGAAACCAGTTTTACTTGTAAATTCACTTCAAATTCAATTTCGACACATCTGCAATATATTAGCTTTATTTTCTACTTAGAACCGAATCTCTATTGAGTGATATACATGATGTAACAGCAAAATTCTCCAAACCATATAACAGCCTGAGATAAATGCCCATTCCATAAACTGCTTAATAAATAAAAATAAAAAGGTTTTCAGATAAGACGTTTAGCTATCTGGACACCATTTGTAGTAAGAATCACTGAAAAATCGTTTTTGAGTTATTCAGCTAGAAAGAGAAGAGGTTAAAATCGTTTTGTATCAGTCTCACTATATTTTCCCAATTGAGCAAAGATGAGAGGGAAAAAGATCATTCAGGCCTTCAGTAATGGTGCCAACATTCATTATCTGGATTCCAATTTCAAAGTCCATTCAACGGCCATCATGAGAACGATGAATAATTTTTAAAAAGAGGCAGCAATAGAAAGGAAAATTTGATCAGGAGGTCACAAGAGCTAGAGGGATCATCATTTCAACTTAGAGCTAAATACATTCTAATTGTTCAAAGTAGTGTCCAATAGTATTATAAAAATCTCAGAGAATTCCAGTAAGATATCTTTAATCATTTCTAACATACAACCGTTCAAAGATTAATCTAACAATTAGTGTTTCATCCGGTATACATACATACATATTTATATATATATATATATATATATATATATATATATATATATATATATGTATGTATATATATATATATATATATATATATATATATACATATATATATATATATATATATATATATACATATATATATATAATATATATGTATATATATATATATATATATATATATATATATATATATATATGCATGCACATTTCATTGAATAAGACAGACAAGGTGCTTTTATTTAGTTTTTTATACAATTTCTCATGCGATATAATAATTCTTTTCTTTTCAGGTGATAAATTATATAAAAACTCTCCGAATGTTCTTATTATCCGAGCGCTTTCGGTTATACATTTAGCCATTTATATATATATATATATATATATATATATATATATATATATATATATATATATATATATATATATATGTATGTGTGTGTGTGTGTGTGTGTGTGTGTGTGTGTGAATAAATATAGTCTTAAAGTGTGCTATATTTATGGGATAAAGTGCTCAATATCAGAGATAGAGCGTGTGTAAATATAAAAGGGAACGTAGAAGGCAACACTTAGAGGTGACAGTCTGTTTCATGCTAGATGCAATCGTCGGGCCACGATTGCATCTAGCATGAAACAGACTGTCGCCTCTATGTGTTGACTTCTATGTTCATTTTATATACATATATATATATATATATATATATATATATATATATATATATATATATATATATATATATATATATATATGAAGAAATATAGTCTTAAAGTGTGCTATATTTATGGGATCAAGTGCTCAATATCAGAGATAGAGCGTGTGTAAATATAAAAATGGACATGAAAGTCAGCACTTAGAGGCGACAGTCTGTTTCATGCTAGTGCAATCGCCAGGCAACTCTCTCTCTCTCTTTCTCTCTCTCTCTCTCTCTCTCTCTCTATATATATATATATATATATATATATATATATATATATATATACATATATATATAAATAATAGGATTTACTAAAAAAAATGACCTACAATCTATTGTTAAATGGGGCAGGGAATGTTTTTTTAATTGAATCGCCTCCAAAACGAAACTGATATTTTTACTCGTTCGTGACATAAATTGGAAAGATGATATTAAATCAGATGCTAAGTCTTCTGCTAGGAAACTTGGTTCATTGTTTAGTGCTAGATAATTTGTATTGCCAGAATCTATCTTACATATTTATAACGCTACCATTCATCCTTTCTTTGAATATTCTTGCCACATCTAGTCTGGTGCGCCAATATTTAAAGATAAAATCCAAAGAAGAATCATCAGTGTTATTTTTACTGACCTGGGATCTTGACTTTCTCACCGGCGTAATATAGATTCTATAAATATGCACATGGGAATTGTTCTTATGAGCTTTCTTTCTTTGTAATTCGGCAGCAAGAATTTAAGTGTAATGCTATATTTGCCATTAATTCTCGTCATTTTTTAAAGCGTGATGAAACTGTAAGTTCTATTTGAATACTTTGTCCGTATTTCTATCTTGTGGAACTCTCTACCGGCTTCATGCTTTCTTGCCAATTCCGATCTTAAAAAGGTTGAAATGCAACATCAATCGCCATCGTCTGTGTTCTTGAATTATCCTTTCTCTTCGCTAACGTTTTCTAATCTTCTTTTACCCCTCGACAAATTCGCTGCAAAGAAACTGTAAGTTTCAAATAAAAGTAATGACGATCTAACGGAATAAAAGAAAGATGTAATTAAGTTGAATTGTGATGGCAAATAAAATGTTAAGGAAGGAAATTAAGATAAGAAAAACGCAGAGTGACAAAGATTTAATAAAGTCATGTCTGTAGCTGAAAAGGTGATAAAGAAGGAGTTGCTTTTCATCATTGTCAAAGAGAAAATAAAGGTGTGAAGATTACGGCAGATGGCGGGAAAATAAAAGAGCGGGAAACTAAAAGAGTGGGAAAGTAAAAGAGCGGGAAAATACGCCAAGAAGAAAAGGAATCGTTTTTCTAAAAGAAGGAAAAATAAACGTCAAATAAATTGTAAAAAGGGAGAAAAATGAAATCCGGAATATATTAATAGAAACTAAAGAATGGAATAATAGAAGTATAGAAATGAAAGATTGTCTTGCGTCAGTGTCAGTGGTAATTCTAATATTAGCCGTTTCTATATAGACAGCATTCGGCATTCATTAGCCGAACAGTTAGCCTTGCTATCGTTTGAAATGTGTACCCAGACTTTATGAATTTAATGGCAGTACTAGATTGGCGGCAAGGTCTCATCATTATACAGTTGAAATTGCTAGATGTAACCGCAAGTTCTATGCTGACAGTTTCTTCTATCGCATTTCTTACTTATGGAACTCTCTTCCGGCTTCTTGCTTCCTAGTTAAATTTGATCATCAAAAATTTGCATGTAATGTCAATCGTTATCATCTGTCTTCCTAATTCTTCCTCTTTTAATTGTCCTCTCTCTAATGTTCTTTTTTATTTGTGGTAAGTAAAAATGTGTTGTATTGGTGTAAGGATTATTGTGACAGAAGAGTAATACATTTCAGATGCAACAAGGAAGGTCTTCAGTGATGCACTGTCTTCATAGCCGATTTCGGGTTTTGCATCATATCGGCTCCAACAGCAACCCCGACCTAATTCCACAAGATTCAGGCCGCCTCCTTGATAGCGTTTTGCTACGCACTTCGACATTGCAAAAAAGATAAATAAAATATGATTCGGATTCCGACCGTTCTTATTGACATACGTCAGTCAACATCAGCCAATGAAATGACATGTTTGCATCACTAATAAGTATCTACCGAAGTTTAAGATAAGGCAGATTGAAGGCCAGCTTTTCCCTATCCTCCATTTTTGTCCTTGCGCCACATTTCTGTATTACTCAGAATAAATGTTATTTTCCTCTATGGTACATAGACTTTAGAAAATTAAGTGCAGTACCAGATTGGTCTCATCATTTTACAGTCGAAGTGGCGAGATTTCACCGTAAGTTCTATACTAACAGTTTTTTTTAACTCGCACTTCTCGCTTGTGGAAATCTCTTCCGGTTGCTTTCTTGCAAGTCAAATTTGATCTTCAATAGTTTAAGTGAAATGTCAATCGTTATATTCTGTCTTCTTGATACCTGTTCTTTCATTGTCCTCTCTCCTTAATAGTCTGCGTTTTTAATTTCTCTTTATTTTTTTGTGTTTTTTCCCTAATATTCTCTAACACCTAGTAACACCTTAGTGGCTTTATTGCCTTGCTTGCGATGAAATTATTTAAAATAAAATAATATCTTTTTACTTGAGATAGTTTTCTCACGTTCACTATTATTCGTTTTTTTTGTTTCGTGACACATCGTAAGTTATTAATGTCGAAATCTCATTTTGAGATAATAATGGTATAGTGATACAAGTATTACTAATTAAGCGGGTAGATTAATACCTTTTACAATTAACAATTCCGAGCCATTATCCATTACACCACTTCATATCTACGCTTACAGCAGCTGGTATTCCCAAGCGATCACCCATCTAGGTACTGACCAGGCTCAACGTTGCTGAACTGCTATTACCCTTTCTACTATTGATTGGATGTTCTTCTTAACCTTTTGTAAGAAGCTCACTGTAATAGCAACATCATGATTATATAATCATTTCCTCTTCTAGTTACCTGCTCGGTCAGTTTTTAGTTCTGACAGTTGTTGAACGTCCTCAAGAGATGCAGTTTCTTTTAATTGATATACACCCTTGTGCAAATTAATTGAAACGACCGCTTTAGTTTCCTTTCTTTCACAACACGGCCAGTTTTAAACCTCCTAGGCTGAGAGGGTGTAATCGATTTCTATTTTTTCCCCAGATTAGGTCCTTTGAAGTGACGTGCAGTAATATGAAACTATTTTCGGTGTGTATGAGGAAATTTGATTGGCCTTGAAAAATATTGCGTCGTCCGTGATTGCCTGAGAATTTCATCACGTTCGGACACTATTGTCTCGACTGTCGATTAGTTGTCCTACGGCCATTGTCTGCCACGGACGTTACTCTAAGGAAGCGTACGAAGATAGTAACGCTGCACGAACGTACTGGAAAGCCTTACCAGTGAGCAAATCAAAGTACTATAGACTGGCCCGAAATCTGTCATGACTCAAATCCAATCGAGAACCTGTGGTCAATCTGCAAACAACGACTTCGTGGAATGGACATACGAAGTATTAACATATGCACTGTGTCATGCTATATTTAAAAAATACAACAAGAAAATGTAAATCAGAACGGAATTATTCATTTTGTTTCAATGAATTTTCACAAGGGTGTAGGTTAATATTTTGTAGCCCTAGTTCATGTGGTTCAGATTAGGATGGTCTGTGCTGAGATCTCTATAACTTTATAAGCTGAAAAACATTTGTAACTTGATGTGAGGGAAGGATTGGCTGCAGTTGAATCTTTGGACATTTCTGAATTAGCTAAGGATGACGTCCATATGAAACCAATAATTGAAAAAAAAAACTTGATATGATGTAGATATTAAAGATATGGAGACGTAATTCTAATATAAAATAATATGGAGATATTATTATTAAGAGATATTAAATGAATAATATTAAAGAAAAGAAAGAAGGAAAAATCATGAGAAAATGCAGAATGTTTTTCAGAATTTTAAATAAAAGACACTCGGAAATCATTTTTAATAGCAAAATATATAAAAATACACAATAAAAGATTCGAGAAATCGACAAACTGATAAAATAAACTGTGTACAGAACAAACAAATAAAAATAAAACAAGTAAAAATTCAAATTGCAAATAAATCCTGATTGGATAACTGAAAGAAATAAGGACCAGGCAAGAAAAAATATTGATGGAGAGTAAGATACGTAAAATCTCCATCTATAAAAGGCAGGATGTGTGTGTGTGTATAACGAATGCACGTCCACAATTTTCGACGGATTTGCACCAAAATTTACATGCACATGCTCCAAGTTAGCGGAAAGCCAAGACCGAATTTTGCTTTTCCCAAATCCCATCGATAGTGGAAATAATCGATTTTTTCATGCTTCTACAACAGTTTCCATGTAGTTTGCGGCCATTTTCTACTGGCCAGAGTGAGAGCTTATAGCTGGCTGTCACGAATAGGCAGGAAGATTCTGTTGGCCAGCGTGAGAGCCAACAGCTGACTGACACGAATGTTAACTAGCATGCTAACATTAAAAAAAAATAATCGATAGTTGCATTCGTCACAAGTGGGAAAAATTTAAATCTGCATGGCACTTTACTCCAATTGGCTCATTCGCTTGCTTAAACTCAACGTTGATTCTGATTCCGCAGAACTGGGTTGGGTGTGAAAAAATATTTGTTGTTCATTCGGTTTTTCCAGTTACGAGTCCTTTGTTAAAGCTGATCGTTTTGTGTTCATTTTGTTTAGTTCTTTTTTCGTAACAGATTTAATGTTTAGTATAGTGCATGAAAAAAAATCGCAGTGTGAGAAGTAAGGCATGTAGCAACATCAGCACGGCAAAGTGCACTCCTTTAAAGGCAAGGAAGGGCAAAAGTCTCCACTGCCACAGGAGTAAAAAAAAAATCTATCAGCAAGAGAAGAATATTTAGCTATTTCTTTTATCTCTGCGTCTCGGGCGACGAACCCCGGCTCAACCGCGGACCTGATCAAATTACCGGCCGAAAACGTATCCGCACAGGTCGCATCCCAAATCAACGACTTACCCATTTTAAAATGGAAGATGGTAATGCCATCCGGCCGCTTTCCATCACCACGGTCGAGGCCTACGGGTTCGATTTGGGAAGGGGACCCAGCTGCATCCAAACCTCTTAGTGCTGTTACAAAACTTAGTAAGACAACGTAGTTTTTATCATTATTTTTAATTTCCCAAGTACGTTCACTCTCATCCAAGTCCATCATCAGCGGTCATTTGCCCTGACAAAACTTAGTGTAATCAATAGTCACGTTTTTTTTTGTTTTTTTTTTGTAAATGTACATGAATGCCCTCTGTAATAGTCAGTTTCAGTTAAGTATATCGAAGAGATGTAACTTAGTTTAAACTTTTATTATGAAAATTCAATTTTTCAGATAAAAAATAAAAGAATTTTTTTTTACAATTTGACCTTCCCAAAACATTGCCTTTACATACATTTTAAAACATTATTGCTATACTCATAAATATAGGGTGACCCCAAAAAAAGGGAATTTTTGAAGTTCGTATTGCCAGAAATGAGCAAGTGGCAACACTGCAAGGCAGTGACCTTGAGCAAGTAAACATTTCACCATTTTAGTAACGAGAATGAAATTCACAGTACCCCAGCTGAGATGTTGCAGCAGTCAATGAGGAATCTCAACAGCAGATTTCAAGATTGCATTCGTACAGGAGGACCCCATCTACAGGACGTAATTTAAAAATAATAAAGATTCCATCATTGTTTCTTAAATGGCATGTTTTAAGGTTTCAATTACTATGAATTAAATATTTTTCTCCCATCACTCTTGGTTTTATTGGATTATTAAAAAGTTCCCGTTTTTTGGGGTTTCATCCTATACTTTTATTTAGTGTTGTTTCATTTTATTATATAGCTCGCTTCGAAAATTTGAATTTTTTTTAAAAATTTTCCTGGTGGAGTATAGTTGTATTGTCGATTAATATTTATCTAAACCATAAATGTAGACAGTAATGTTTCTTTAAATATTGTGTAATAGAACTTAAATCCGTCATATGTAAAGTAAGCCTTCTTGATAGTGACGTCGTAGTGAAACCAACATATATATTTGAGTTTTTGTCAGAGATGCCATCGTCCAAAGATCATTTAAATTGATATACACAGTTAGCCTTTTACAAAACATTAGTTGACAGAAAGGATTTATTTTTGACAGCGCTAAGAAATTGATCGTTGAGAGGATGCATGTAAAAATAGACATATGTCGAAATTATTCAATGAAACATGCTTGAATGTAGAGAAATTGCCTATATATATGTGTGTATGTGTATGTATGTGTGTGTGCGTGTCTGTGTGTATGCAAAAATTTCAGATAGAGTATATATCAACAATATGAATGAAGACACAAGGAAGACTTATCTTCAAGCCAATATATATATATATATATATATATATATATATATATATATATATATATATATATATAATCAATCCAAATAAATGAATTAAAAACTGTTCTCGCCAAAATAATATTCAGAACAAACCACAACAATCAACCCCAAAATTCGACAAATAGCTTTATCTTCCCAAACAAAAACAAAACTATTAAATAATCTATACAAACACATTTTATTACGTTAATAAAAACACTATAAAAATAATAAATATATAAGATAAAAAATAAAAATAACAATAAATAAAAACAAGCAAAATAATTTGACCCAAATAAATAAACAAATAAACGACTTCCGGTAAAATAGCCGCCATAATAGACTACCCACAATAAGCTATATAAACAACTTTTTACTACGTTAATAAAAACACCGATCAAAATAAAAAATAAAAATAAAATAAATATAAAGGATAAAAAACAAAAACAAATTAAATAAAAACAAGCCAAATAATTTGATACAAATAAACAACTAAACGACTTCCGGTAAAATATCTACCAAAATAGACTACCCACAATGCACCACTGACCCGTATATATAAATAGCCGAGAAAAATAACAGCACTCGTGGCCTGACGATTGCATCTAGCATGAAACAGACTGTCACCTCTAAGTGTTGACTTCTATGTTCACTTTTATATTTACACACGCTCTATCTCTGATATTGAGCACTTTATCCCATAAATATGGCACACTTTAAGACTATATTTCTTCATATATATATATATATATATATATATATATATATATATATATATACATATATATATATATGGGTAGGAGGGAAAAAGAAATGAAACAGAGAGAACAATAAAGTAAAAGAAGAAGATGGAGTTGATAACGAATAGGAAAAGAAAGGAGAAAAAAAAAGAAGAAGAAGAAGAAGAAGAAGAAGAAGAAGAAGAAGAAGAAGAAGAAGAAGAAAAAGAAGAAGAATTGTAAAGGAGAAAGAACGAAAGAATGTTATAAAACAACTAAAATAAGAAGGGAAGAAATACAAGGAAACACGGAGAAAACTAATCATGATGAAAAAAAGAGACGAAGAAGAAGAAGGAGGAAGAGGAGAAGAAGAAGAAGAAGAAGAAGAAGGAGAGGAAGAAGAAATAAAAAAGAAAAAGGGCGAAAGAAATGTATACAACAAGTAAAATGAAAAGAAAGAAACACAAGAAGGAAAAAAGAGAAAAATGATAAAGAAGAAGATAAATGAGGCGAAGAAGAAAAAGAAAAAGAAGAAGAAAAATTGAAATAGAGAAAGGAAGAGAAAAATATAGAACAACTAAAAACGGAAGGAAGGAAACACAGGGAGAAAAAAAAGAAAAATAATGAAACAGAAGAAGAAGAAGAAGAAGAAGAAGAAGAAGAAGAAGAAGAAGAAGAAGAAGAAGAAGAAGAAGAAGAAGAAGAAGAAGAAAAAGAAGAAGAAGAAGAACAACAACAACAACAAGGAGGAGAAGGAGGAGGAGGAAGAAAGAAATATATACAACAACTAAAATGAGAAGGAAAAAACACAGGAAAGAAAAAAGAGACAAATAATAAAGAAGATCAACGTGGCGAAGAAGAAGAAGAAGAAGAAGAAGAAGAAGAAGAAGAAGAAGAAGAAGAAGAAGAAAGAAAGAAAGAAATATATACAACAACTAAAATGAGAAGGAAAAACAGGAAAGAAAAAAGAGACAAATAATAAAGAAGATCAACGTGGCAAAGAAGAAGAAGAAGTAGAAGAAGAAGAAGAAGAAGAAGAAGAAGAGGAAAGAAAGAAATATATACAACAACTAAAATGAGAAGGAAAAACTGGAAAGAGAAAAGAGACAAATAATAAAGAAGACAAACGTGTCGAAGAAAAGAAGAAGAAGAAGAAGAAGAAGAAGAAGAAGAAGAAGAAGAAGAAGAAGAAGAAGAAGAAGAAGAGGAAAGAAAGAAATATATACAACAACTAAAATGAGAAGGAAAAACTGGAAAGAGAAAAGAGACAAATAATAAAGAAGACAAACGTGTCGAAGAAAAGAAGAAGAAGAAGAAGAAGAAGAAGAAGAAGAAGAAGAAGAAGAAGAAGAGGAAGAAGAAGAAGAAGAAGAAGAAGAAGAAGAAGAAGATGAAGAAGAAGAAGAAGAAGAAGAATGAAATAGAGGGATAATGATTTTTTTACATGGTAGAGAATAAAACTAAAACTGTCCATCGGAACAATGAAGAAAGAAAGAAGAAAGAAGAAAGTATTCTGCACTTTCTTCTTTCTTTCTTCAACTTTTCAAGTAGGAAAAGAGCGAGAGGGTGATATAGGATAATAAAAATTAGGCTTTAAGTCGAGAGAAAATGTAAATGCACCGGGTAAAACGGTTTAATAAGTAAATAAATAAAATGAACGATTTCTTCCTCATCCGTCAGAACATAACAAAGGATAGTCACTAAAAAAAAGAAAGAAAAAAATGCTAAAATCTGTAGGCCAATCAAATCTTTGGATTTGAAAAGCGACAAGATGGCTGCCAGTAAAACCCGCGAAAAACACATCATCAGATGCACGTGTCATTTGGCAGATAAAAACTTGGCATCGACCAGATGTCACAGTTGACCTCTCTGGGGACAATTTTTTTTTTAAATATTTTTTTGGCTTGTCTTTTTTAGCTAGAATGAAAGATTCGTTTCCATCATATCATCTATACAACCATTTTTAATTTCTCCAAACGTTCCGGCGTTCTCTCTCCGCAAAAAAAAAAAAAAAAAAATTAGCTCACCAGTCGCGGGTTTAAAGTCACTCTTTTGTTTTCATTTTTTATTTTATATTTAATTTGATTTTTCTGTTTGTTTTGTGCTTTGGTTTTGTTTTGTTTTTTGGGGGGTATGCTCACTGATAAACGTTGATGATCGAAACGACAGCAAATGCAGGGTTTAGGGCACACTCACAAAAGAAGAGAACATTTTAGAGAAAGGAATTCAGGGGATTACGTAGGCAGACGATCTGAGAAATGCAGGCATGTTGTCAATGAAAATTGGTCTAGATTAGATGATTTCCTTTTTTTTATCTAGGAATAAAATTCGGCCAATGCCGAGTCAGTTTTAAAAATTTGAAGATTTTCTTTCAATCATTTCACCCGCAAGCAAGACTAGGACGATATAAGGAAAACTAATATTGAGTATCGAAGCGAGTAGACAGGAATTAAGAATACAGAAAATAACGATTGACATTGCATATGCAATTTAGAGGATCAAAGTTGACTGGGATGCAAGAAGCGGAAAGAGAATTCCACATGTGAGAAGTGCAATAAAAGAAACTGTTAGTATAGAAACTGTTAGTCACTGCTAGCCATTTCAACCATAAAAAGATGATACCTTGACGCCAATCTAGACAGCCAGTTATATGCCATACGTCATACACGTTTAGGCGATCATGTATCTTTCAATACATAAATGACGAGGCGATTATGTATATTTCGATACATGACTGACAAGGCAGGTTTTTTTTCCCCCCGTAGCAGGTTGCTATTTCTTTCTGCGGTAGTTCAGTTGCCATCCATTTCTATAGAAACCGATCTGTCCCGTTATTTACCCATAACTGGGGGGGGGGAGAAGAGGATTCATACCTTTCTCAAGGGTATATTAGCACGTAAGTGAATGTAATGGATTTGACTGTAATTCGAACTCGGCTCTCCTAACTCAACTTAAATTCATGAAGTCCAGGTACAAGAGGAAAGTTAATCATGGCAATTATTATGAAAATATTTATAGAAAACACACAAGGAATCGACGTTACGGCTGGAGGAAAGTGACTGAAGCCGAGATGCCAGGTAAGGACCAGTAACATTGCAGATTCTTTTTCGGATCTTACCAAGAATCTCTAAATAAGTAGCAGCAACACCAGGCAGCAGAATTTGAAACAAGGAGGAATTTTAGAAAAATCCTAATGATAAAAATTGTTGCATGTAGTAAAAGCTAAAGGAAAATTTATTCGTAGTGACAGCAATCTAATCGCATATTTATCACAAAAAAGCGGGAAAAAATAACGGAATGGTTATGTGGCAAGCCGGGTTCATCTTTCGACCTCGTCCAGCCAAACATTCACGTCAAACTAAAGTCCTTGGGAAATACATAAATTCATTTGTAACAGTTTAATCGGGACCCTCGAGCCGTGACTGAGAAAAATTACTTTGGATTCAAATCCGCGACAACGGAAAGACTCTTTCCTATTTTTGTTAAGTAATTATTGTAAGTCACAGATAGTAAAGAAATGTAACTGCTTCCTCGTCTAATGCATTCACTTTCGTGCTAAAACCCTCTGACAAATGTACGAATTCGTCTTTTCCCTAGCTAAGGGTTAAATAGTACGGTAGATTGGGCCCTCTAGGCTTGAGTAGTAACCATTATAAGAGAAGACAATATCTGAACTCCAAACCCGTGCAGAAATCAACGGGAAGCCATCCAAGAATGCATTGTAATTCCCAGATAAAATACAGAATGTGTGAGGAGACATGATCGCCTACGTCCTGAAGGGGCTTGGCATTCTAATTAAATTCCTCAGATGAGGGCCTATCTATAAATGGCATGGAGTAATGCTTGCAATCAAACCATGAAAGATTTAGTAAATAGCAAATAATAAAAAAGAAGAAAATTACCTTAATCGTTAGAGCACCTGATTGGCGGATTTACCACATTCCTTGTGGTCATCATCAGAAGAAAAAATGACGATGAAATCACACCCGAGTCTCGTACTTAGGCTATTTTATCTCCTAATAGGAGTTTCGCACGAATGACTCTGTAGGCGACTGTTCATGCGTGTCGGCTGGTTGGGTTCTCTACTGACCGGACAGTAGTACAGCCACGAATTCCAGGGTGAGGTGAGGGAATTGCACATAAATGTCGGACATTATTCAGTAGAGGCGTTTTTATTTGCCTTCTTGATATTTTTTCTTTTTTCTTCTTGTAAGCTAGCAATACACACACACAAACACACATACACACGCATACAAACACACACACAAACATATATATATATGTATACATATATATGTGTGTGTACATATACGGTGCGATGGAAAAATTGTCGCCATTTTATATTTTTAATTTCGCGCATGCGTGTTATTTGTTTTTATTTTTGTCGACTGCATATTATAGTAGGGTCGGTTGGTCACCGTCTGTGAGAAAAAGAGCACAATGACGCAATTCATTCCGACATAAATTTGGAAAAAGCATGCTATATCCTTTGGCATTCGCGCTTGAAGATCCATTACGAACATTTCAGTGTTTGGCTGTCAGTGCAGAGAATTCGGAAAGAGTTTGATGGGTCTAATGGTGATTACGAAGATTACGACGTAATACCTCCATTCACCTTCTCACAAGACTCAACAGGGAGGCCTATATCAAGTGCCATGAGGAGGTAGTGCTGTCCTGGGTTAAAAGGTTGGCTACTGTAAAACCCTATGTCTACAACAGGACTCGGCACAAAAGTAGGAGAGCCCTGTCATGGCTGTCAAACAATGTCTGCAACCATATCACCGCTTACATCTGGCCACCTAACAAAATAATCCTCAAGGACACATGGCACAGTGGATAAAGGCGTTAGATAGATCCAGTGAGAGGACCCAAAGAGTGTGAGTTCAAAACCTGTTTATGGCAGTGGAGAACTTGGAGAGAGGAATTAACAGGAGATAACTGATATCGACTAGGCACGTGGAACTAGAACAGTCTACCCCAGCAATAGTCCGAATAATGTAAATAGTGCGATCTGCAATGTTGCAAAGTTTATAAAAATGTTGCAAAATTTACAAAAATATTGGGGTCTATGGCCCCCAGCGGGCTGACACACACCACACCACACATACAGACACCACAGACAACACATACACCAATTAATTTTATGGAGCTTCTTTCCTTTAAGACAAATAGCTTCTACCGTCCTCTGAAACGTGACTTGTACCTTTCATCTGGCTGAAATATTAAAATGGATAAATTCTGTATTATTTTTCGACATGTTTTTTTTTATGTTGTTTTTATCTTACACAGTTAAATTTCTATTTCTGACACGAACTCAGTCCACACCGGGGTTGACAGAACAGACAACCGATATCTTCGTCTACCAAAATAGCCTATTCCCCATATGAGGTGATTTTGGATTTTATTGTTTATTAATTATTTGCTCTATAATAATAGATACATTGAGCTCTTCTTGTGGATCATCTTTAATAATTTATATTTCTACAATCCACTTGGAGTATATACCAACGGTATATGTTACCTTTACTATATATATATATATATATATATATATATATATATATATATATATATATATATATATATATATATATATATATATATATATATATATATATATTGTCATCCACAGACAGACTGTTTCGCAGCTCATCAGTGTGGCTAGACGTCCGGTTGCCTCTAGCTAGGATCGAAACCCGACTGAATTGGCGTCAGTCGGAACTTCTAACTCTAAGCCGTCGGCGCACGACAGGGATGAAGGTGAATTTTTTAGCGTGTTTATTTTTTTAAGATTTAGATAAACATGTATATTTCAACCAAAATTATTTATTTTTACTGTGTTATTTCTTGCGGATCACCGTGTTTGAGTAGACATCCCTGTCATTTAAACTATAACGTTAACATCTGCCGGCCTATATCTTCAAATGTCTTATTTAAGAATATGTGCTCCTTGGTAGGAATCGAACCTGCATTGGCATTATCAGAGATAGCACCTTGCAGCTAGTCGTGCAACTAACTTTTCGGTCAGATTATTTCATATATATGAAATATATGCATGAACGAAGAAGCAGCCAGATCTTAAGTTCAATTCTTTACAAATACATGCAAAATGATTTATCGTTAATTTGAGCGAGGTCTATGACTAGTAAGAATTTCCGCGTTTGTCTTTTTTGTGTGCAGTGGGTGTATTCCCAAACCATCGCCGCTGGCTGACGGTCCCTCTTCCTACAAAATCTTCAGCGTTTTCAATGAGGACACTTGTCAAGGACATGGTAATACGAGATATCACGGTTTTTTAGGTTATTGAATCTAAACTTAAACATAAATCGCATCCTTTTTTTACATCACACACACACACACTCACACACACACACACACACACACACACACACACACACACACACACACACTCATATATATATATATATATATATATATATACTGTTCAAAATTATGAGGCCACCCCTGGTATTTCTTTTAAAAAATAGCTCCAAAAGTAGTTGTTTTTATTTTAAATAAGAGGAAAATTATTATACATGTTTTATAAAAAGGAGACATGATTTTTATTAGAGATTTTATAATGGAAAAAAAAATAAGAATGATTAAATTTTATTCTCGTCAAAATATTCAGAAAAGCAGCACAAATTATTGACATTCGTGGCAAAAATTTTTCAAAGTATAGATTTGGTAAATGATTCCATTATTTTTTCAGTGACGCAAAAAGCACTCATTTCATTTTTAATTACTGTTCTGTCAAGTTCATTTCATGCTATTTCTGCTGGTATTGCTGCCCAATATATATATATATATATATATATATATATATATATATATATATATATATATATATAGAGAGAGAGAGAGAGAGAGAGAGAAAGAAAGAGAGTGAGAGATTAGAAATCCAAAATTGATTATATAATATACATAGATTAGAAATCAAAAACTGATTTTATATGGTCTGTTACAATAAATACATTGAGCTCTTTTTGTGGATCAGTTTTAATATTTTATATTAATAGGATTCACTTGGAGTACATAGCAAAAGGATTATTACCTATATATATATATATATATATATATATATATATATATATATATATATATATATATATATATATATATATATATACAGAATATTTCCGCGTATAAGAACACCTTAAAATCACCCATAAAAATTGGGGATCATCTTATACTACACTTCTGAATAATAAACTTAAAATTCTGAGTTGATTTTAGGTTAATCAATAACATACGTGAAAAGATTCAAATAAACTTATAATCAAAGTAATAAAACCATATCTACCTTATATATTACTGGCTTAGCTTCATAATCATTTTGTAATATTCCAAGATTAATTCCATATCAATAAAACCATATCTACCTTTTATATTACTGGCTTAGCTTCATAATCACTTTATAATATTCCAAGATTAATTCCATATCAATTAAATAAGCGTGTATCCATGTAAGCTCAGCTGAGAAAAGTAAACATTGTGTTTTGATTGCGCTCGCAGCAACCTTTATCGTTCGTTAAACTTTCAATAATCATCATGGTAGTTTTGATAACAGCGATAATAGCATTTAGGAGAACATAATATTCCCTTCTTATCAAAAATCATTCTCATTTTGGTCTGAAATATTAACACAGTTTAGCATTGCATACAAATATTATTTTGCAAATAAAAAAAATCCTTTTATGCTTGTTGAATTTGAGAATCTAGGATTTTATAAAACTAATGGCTTTATGATTGATATGGATGTAAGTTAATTAGAAAGGCTCAGACAGCAGTTAGGAACAGACAGAATAAAAACAATTATTACACTAGGCTGGTTGTAAATGTTTAGATATAGAAGAAGAAGAAGAAGAAGAAGAAGAAGAAGAAGAAGAAAAAGAAGAAGTAGAAGAAGAAGTAGCAGAAGACGAAGAAGAAGAAGAAGTAGAAGAAGAAGAAGAAGAGGAAAAAGAAGAAGTAGAAGAAGAAGTAGAAGAAGACGAAGAAGAAAGTAGAAGAAGAAGAATAAGTAGTAGTAGTAGAAGACGACGAAGAAGAAGAAGAAGTAGAAGAAGTAGCAGAAGAAGAAGAAGAAGAAGAAGAAGAGGAGGAAAAAGAAGAAGTAGAAGAAGAAGAAGTAGAAGAAGAAGAAGAAGAAGAAGAAGAAGAAAAGAAGAAGAAGAAGAAGATTTTGCAAGAGATCACGTGATGAAACAAAACCAAAACAATGGTTTCCCTTTCAGGGGACGTATGTAAGTAAAACAAGAAATAGAATCGGTTTTGTTATCGCTTACTTTCCAATAACATCATTTTTATATAAACACCTCGCTTAAAAGTCGACTATCGAGTGTCATTTAAACTAGCTTCTACGGAGGGGTCTTGATTTGGCCTGCATCGCAATAGTTAAGGAGGAGTAGATGAGATAGTGAACAATAAACTACAGAAGGAATCAAAATTGATCGCTGTATTTAAGTACTGCATTAATATTTAAGCTTACTTTTCAAAAGTGTCAATAGTAATTCTTTTGTCGCCATTTAATTTAAAGAAAATTTGATGTACGTAGGTCCTTATTTTACGTACAAAAAATTATTTTTATTTCACAATTTCGATTATTCCTAAACTTATTTCCAGTTATAAAAATTGTTATCGGCCAAAAAAAAAAAAAAAAATTCGCTGCAAAAAACTTGCGAATCTAAAATTTCAGGATTGCAGGACCGGGTCTGGCCCGAAATGCTTCAATTAGATCAGGGAGTCGACCTGATGGCAAAATGGAATGATATGTTCGTTTACGGCCTCTAGGAGTGAAGTTGAAAAGGTGTGACTCATTGACACACTGACATTCGCATTTATTATATAGAAGATGAGCTATCTAGAGTTGTGTCCCTTTAATTGAAAAAAGTGTGACTCAATGACATTCGCATTTATTATATAAATAAGAATCTACTCCTATATATATATATATATATATATATATATATATATATATATATATATATCCTATACATATATATATATATTTACATATATATATCCTATACATATATATATATATATATATATATATATATATATATATATATATATATATATATATATTTAAAGACATTTATATATATTATGTTTAACGATCTTTTTATAGATACAAGTATTTAAGCAAATGCTCTGTTTTATAATAAACAGTATTAACTAACATTTACCGGCCTGAATGTCCGAGAAATTTTCATAGAAAATTTTCGCTCTCCTACAGGAATCGAACCTCTTCTATTTATATATGCTCTAGCGTATCAAATGTAAACAAACGACGTCATTCATGGAAGATTTAAGTTTAAAGATAGTAAAATCGACCTTGCTAACCAGACGCTGCTCTGTGGCCGAAAGGTTAAGGCACATCACGCGAAATGATGGTTTCGTATAGGATACAGGTTCGATTCCTGTCGGAGAGCGAAAAATTTCTATGAAAATTTCTCGGACATTCAGGCCGGTAAATGTTATTTAATACTGTTTATTATAAAACAGAGCATTTGCTTAAATACTTGTATCTATAAAAAAAAAAGAACGTTAAACATAATATATATAAATGTCTTTAAATAAATTGTCGGACTATGTCCAATCCTAAATATATATATATATATATATATATATATATATATATATATATATATATTTACATATATATATATATATTTACATATCCTATACTTATATATATATATATCTTATATATATAGATCCTATATATATATATATATATATTCTCTCTCTCTCTCTATATATATATATATATATATATACATCCTATATATATATATATTTACTAATTTAAAATAATGGTCCCGTTTCTACACAGGAACTACAATGTTTCAAAAACAGAAATTAAAACTTTAAATTTAATTACAAAATTAAATTAAAATGTCTCAAGCATCAATCGCTTGAGAATGAAACAGAACTATGGATTTCAATTTAATTTTATAATTAAATTTCAACTTTTAGTTTCTGCTTTTGAAACATGGTAATTTGCGTGTAACGATGGCACTATATTTAAACTAATATTAACTAAAAAAAAATTCCTATAACTTTAGATATATACATAAAAATCTATAAATTCATTTAAGTTAAAATAAAACCATCCTTGATAATGACTAAATGAATAGCCGAATGTATCCGAACATTCCAGAATATTCGCATATTTTATTCATAATTGATTCCCTGAGAAGAAAGAAAATTATAAGAACACAAAAGAAATTAATTAAAAAACGTAACTACAGTACCTTGTCAATCATTTTTAACGAAAATTAGCCAATTTTGTTTTCCTAATTAATTATTTTTACATTTAAAATTACTTTTTTTTATATATTCTTTTCAAATTTCCAATTTCAAACAATTTGACTCATTTTAATGTTTAAGCCTATATTTTATGATTTTTAATTTTAAAATTCTATTTTCTTCTATGTGCCGTGATTCTTCAGAACACTATCGATCATGGTCCTCCACAATTTCCTGTCTGTAGTGGCGCTTATTGAATTTGGCCCCTTTGTTATCTATCCTAAACCTTGTTCCGTCATCCATTTACATGGATCGCTAGTTAAGTCAAAAGTTGCCTTTCTCTGTCCTTCTTCTAACTTTCCTGTGAGCATCAAATTTTCCGCGCTCTCTTACCTCATTTTCATTTCATGATATTACATGGCAGTTCAGTCTTCTTTTCTTTATTTCTATTGCTTCAAGACACTTCTGTAAGGAGATTGTCCTGCATTCACTGCCATATAGGAAGACTGATATTATATAACAGTTCTGTGTTTTTTGTTTGTTTCTCTTCCTTCAAGTCTCTTCTTCATCTGGGAGTAGATTGTCCAGCATTCACTGTCATATAGGAGGACTGATATTACATCATAATTCAGTACACTTTTCTTTGTTTCTAACGAATCATTTATATTTCTTAATACTTTGCTTAGCTTTTGGAAGGCGTCTTTCGCTATCACAATACACCTTCCGGTTTCAGTGTAGCCTGTTCCATCCGCTCTTGTAACAATTCCAAGTTATTTAAATTGTTGTCTTTATTCGATTTGCGTATTTCCAATTTTAATTTGCATGTTGGATTGTTTGCTTTGAATTTTTCATGAAAGAAAGCATTTTCATTTTATACACAATTTTGCATTTCTTAGTTTAAAAAAAAATGTTTGCTTATTCATGACGTCATTGCTTTCCCTTTTCTTTTATGTTGCGTTCGTCTTCAAGCGTTCTGATGAAAATGTATAAATCCTTAAAAAAAACTTTCAAAAGAAAAGAAATTCTTGGCCATCTCTTGTACATGATATTCAATTCATTAATATTCTTGTAAGGAATGAAATATGCAGAGACGGCGCCCGAAGTCTTCACCTCCTTCAATTTCAGGAAATGCAAAATTCAATCGCATCATAGCTTTGTTTAATTCATCTTATTAAATAAAATCTAATGGCAATAATAAAGATAATCTTAGCTGTTTCACCAGAAGAAAACATTCGGAATACATTGATTGCGTTTTCCCGTTAAAACACATTTTGTTTAGAAAAACAAGTTTCCCAAGCCCAGTAACTCTTATAGCTCTTTCCTGTATTTATGTGGGTTTTACTCCCTAACTTTTTATTTGAAGTGATGAGTTTAACATCTATACCGCTATTTTCTCATCGAGTTACATGTGCTATCCATTTTAGTTGTTGCTACTGTTGGTAGTCCTCAAGTGATGTGGTTTCTGTTATTTGGTACAATGCTTTGTGATTCTGTAGCGCCAGTCCCTGAGGTTTGAAGAAGTCTTGCAGTTGTATGACCTTAAGTCATGTGGTTTCTGTTATTTGCTACAGTTATTTATTTGTTATTCTGTAGCGCCAGTCCACGAGATTTGAAGACGGGCTGCTGTTGAAAGTCCTCAAGTGATTTGGTTTCTGTTTTTTGTGCGTGGTTGTGCAGCACCACTCTACATACTTTACTCGCTCAAAACCTTTTTTCTCACCAATGATCTTATGAAATGATTGTATACAGCAGACAATTTTAATAATAGACATCGGAGACGATCCCCGCCCAACCTTTCCACCAGCCGAACAATGATCACCTTATGTTTCATTTCAATCCTCGAAATCTACGGTGTTCTCCGAAAGCTGGGAAAGGGCGCGATGCACGCTCACAAGGTAATATAGAGTGATAAAAAAGGGAACTTTTTAACAATCCAAAAAAAGCAAGAGTGATGGAAGAAAAATATTTAATTCATAGTAATTGAAACCTTAAAACATGCCATTTAAATAAACAATGATGGAATTTTCATTTTTTTTTAAATTACGTCTTGTAGATGGCGTCCTCCTGTACGAATGCATTCTTGAAATCTGCTGTTGAGATTCCTCAGTGACTGCTGCAACATCTCAGCTGGGATACTGTGAATTTCATTCTCGTTACTAAAATGGCGGAATGTTTACTTGCTCAAGGTCACTGTCTCGCAGTATTGCCACTTGCTCATGTCTGGCAATACGCACATCAAAAATTTCCGTTTTTTTGGGTCACCCTGTACAATGAAAGAAAAAGCCACGTCGAGAAATAAACATGCAGACCATGTTTCCGATATTATATGTAGGCGCTTTGTTCAGAGCTTCGCCTGTTCGCTCAGGTATATTTGGGGCAACTTTTGTAATATCTGCTCGTCCGTCTAGCAATTCCTTGTCCATCTACTCATCTCAACGTGGTGGATAGCAATACTAAATGTAGGACACGGAACTGCGCGGCGGGCAAGTTATTCTCCCACCAAGAGCGAACCAGCACTCTACTCGATACAAAACATGACTCTTAATATAGACCAGCACCCTGATATACCCTATTTCCGGTTTGTTGCCACTTGAACCCAGAGAATCCTTCATTCACCCCTTTTATATCGCATGTTAAATAATACTTTTACCTTTGAAAGTAGATATCCTCAGCGCGTCTGCAATTGGAGTGAGTGTCTTCCTATCTTTTTAATAACTTTCAACACACGATTCCCATTGCTGAGTAAGATGAGGTTAATAGTGAGGGTGAGATGTTTTATATGCAGGGACTATCTCACATATGTATAATATAGTAATATAATATAATAGCCTCTTCCACTTATAAAAAAAAGGTTAAAAGAAATGGAAGCATTTTTAGAAAAAAAAAATAACAACACTCAATAAAATTATCTATGAACACGGCCACAATGTGCTGACCGTGTTTAGAAAATAAAAAAACATAATTATATAACTCTACATGCATACATGCAAAACAGTACATTCACTTTGTGATTCGCAAGCATTACGAAAACGTTATAATGAGGCGCGAGATATAAGTCCAAAATTCGCTAATGTCATTTGAGAAAATAAATCAAAATAATGTTTGTTAGTTTGTTTTCCCCCCTTTGAAATTACGCATCATATAATTTTTTATCGTAAGTTAAATAATATATTTACCTTTGATATTAGGTTTCTATGTTGGAGTTTTTGGGTACCCTGGTGTACTAGTGAGCCAGCCAAAATGAGCTGACTCATTTTATAGTTCACCAATAGAAGAGTTAACCAATCAGAAGGCTCAAATTATTCAATATGATGTGTATAAAGGCGGCCATATTTTTTCCGGAATATTCACTGCCAGGCTTTGATATCGAAGACTGAAGAATTACAGCTGCTGGTGGTATTGGCGATATAGTCAGATTCAGTAGAGTGTCTCACTCGTGAGTATTAATCTTTAACGTTGTTTCATTGAACAGATTACGTACTGCGCTGTATTCTATATTCATAGACTATGGTGAATATGGTCAACATTCTACATTTAACGAAATTCGGGGAAATATACGGATTTATGAAAGCTATAATTCCCTTTGTTGTAATACGCCATTAGATAGGTATTGACTATTCGTTAAAAAAATAAATCCAATTTGATCAAATTTTGTCCATTTCGGGTCCTAGAAAAATGGGATTCAGTTCGAATCTAATGTATAAGACGCAGCAGAGTTTTGGACAGATTTGGATTAAGGAATAAAACTTGCGTCTTATACACAGAGGATTCGGTATTTACATTGGAACTGTTGACCTCATCTACTTTACTATTGTCATTTTCCAGCCTTTGTGACCTTCGGCCTTCTTCAGGTGCTTGTCGATGCGGAAAACTTTCAGAGAAATTCCAATTAGACATTTCTTTAAGCTACGGATACCGACTGCTCTCATTCGCTAAACATGTCTACAGTTATCACGTCTCGTTATTTTTAGGGGGTGATAAGCCGTAAAACAAAACAACCAACCAATAACTCTTCTTTTTAGTGATGCTCAAATTATTGTTCTCACATAATTCCCAGTGTTTCTGCATCTGGCGCTGGGATTTAACTCACAATGGCCATGATAGATCAACCCGACCCCGTGTATGCAGGGAATGCGGGTGATTTTTGCCCGAAACTACGCATTCACCTCATTTAGAAATCGGCCTTATGCCGCATCCTTCCTTGTTGGGAGATTGGTAAATATCGGTTACAATTACGTGTTGAACGCTTTGCCTTCGGGCAGTGAGCAACCCAGATGTGTCTATGCTTACGGGTAGAGTCTCTTCTGGGGTTGTAGAAAAACCCGACCCCGTGTATGCGAGGCATACGGGGAATTTTTGCCTGAGCCTACCGGCTCGGATTCACCCAGCTAAAAATCGGCCGTGTGCCATATACTGCCTTGTAGGGAGGTTAGTAAATGCCGGTTACAATTACGTGTTGACTATGTATTAACCCGGACTTTAAAGTCGTGCTTCAAGACGAATTACTACTTTTCTTAGCAGTTCTACAATATCGTGTCTTAACAGATAAGGAATCATTAATCTTTCCGTTGACTCTTTACTTCTTTGTTGTTGATGCATTTTTGTGACGTACGGTGGGCGTTAATAATTAAGTATAACTCAAGACTTAAAACAGTATTTAATTACAACCGCAAATAAATACTTAACAAGAACAAAAAAGTAAAAGTCAACCAAAGATAATTAACCATTTCAGTGAATACCTTATTAGTAGCGCGGTTCGGCGTGACGTCCAGTAAATCCTAAATCAAAACCCAAATCATCGACTCACAATAATTCACACTAATTCGACTGGATATTTCCACTTAATAGTCACTGAATAATCACCCCAGTCAGTAGCCTGACACCGCTATTTATACATCTGGAGGAAAACATATATTCATAAGTCCAGAGTGTCACGATCGAACCTCGGTGTCGGTAGTTACTCATTTTCTTCCTATATGACAGTATTTTAATTGCGTTTGCTAATTAAATGCTTTTACATTGAAGTTTTTCAGTTATTACTTGTCATGGATTACAAAACTAAGTCATTGTTGGGTATAACCGAATCGCTCAATGAGACTGACTTACATATTTAATACAAGTACACAATCCCATATCCGAAATTCTTGGCGCCAGTTTTGTTTCGATTTTCCGAATTTTTTTTTTTTCTGTTTTCAGAAATTCAAACAATATTGCAGCAAAAACATATGAATACTCATACCAGGTAAAAAATGGACAACTATTGTTGCAGATTATTTCTAGAGTAATACATGAGATAGAGGTGTAATTAAAACCATAAGTAATGGGAAAGAATGCCTTGTATAGCTTAAAAATGAACAGTATCAAACGATAAACTAAGAATCTATGTTCCACTCTCATAACCCTCACTGTCGCTCACTAAAATATACTTACCGCGCCTGCTTGTCAAGCACTCATTACTGTCACTTATTCGACAGTAGCGAAAGATAATCTCCAAAGAGTGAGGTAAATAAAAACTACAGACAGTAGGTATTGTAATTTATTTTGCTGTATGTAGGGTTTTCCTATTGTTCATTGGTTTATCGTCATCAATTTTACTAAAAAAATTTAACTTCTTTCTGTTTCTTTAAAGCGTAGTGGTTGTCCCGACACCATATTCCTCAGTCAGACGTTACGAAGGAAACACCGCGATCAATCTTCCGTAAAAGCTCTATTTTTTGTCCTGTTGTTGATAACTAAAGATGCTTCCTTTTCTTTTCTCCACTGTTACCCGTAATGGTATCTGCTGTTCTTTTTTTTATATGTTTTCAGTGTATACAGTCACAAAATTCACGAAAAAAAAAATGAGCGAACAGCACACTCACATCTACCTAATATGAACGTTTGACAACAACTAACGTTTAGCGGGATCGGGTCGCTCAGCCAGGCTGGTGAAGTGGTGGGTGGAATCAGGTGGATCATGACACCTATAGTCACGTCATACCTCAGTGGCTTAGGTCAAGTTGGTAAGCTATTTGCGCGCCAAACTCCACACTAAAATATTCGGTTTTCAGATGTTTTCGCTTTTAGATGTTTTGGCTATGTAATTGTCAACATGTACTAAATTTCACTGAATGTCAGGTTTAAGAGACACTCAAGTTAGAGCGATTTCAAATAAGCGACACTGGAGTTGGCTAGTGGGACAATATATTAAAACTCCTACAGAGATTTTCTCTTATATTATTCTTAGGGTTTTTATTGCCCTTTCTCCACACTAAAGTCTTCTTATTCTATTCCGCTCCGAGTAATCTGAGTTCTAGTCGTATTATTGCTTTGCTTGGGATGAAATGATTAAATAAGAATAATAATTTGTTCTTCATCATTACTCCGTCTTTAAGATTTGAAATATTCATTTACAAATCCTCGAATCCCAGAATGATCTCCCCCTTTAACAGTGCTTCTTCTTTTGGGTGGATTTAGGCCCTGTTGAATGAGATCTGGGGGTTACTCCTAAAGGAAAATGCCGAGGAAAATTGAGTAATATTTGCCCTTCGTCCGATATAGGCGTGGGACAGCGATTTCAAACATGGCTTTCTGTGGTATTCCGGTCAGTTGGACGTGCGCAGGTGAATACAGTTTACAGGATTTTTAATTAGTTGCCAGTTTTCTGTAGGAATGCTTCTCAAGAGAGTAATTTACTGGGAAAAATGCACACAAGTTACCGGAAATGCAAGTGAATTACCAGGAAGTGAAAGGTAATATTGGCGACAACGAAACTCAGATAAAAATCATACGTATAGTTACTTTCTTTTCTTTTCGTTTTTTGCATTTGCAACAAAACAACAGTGTGGAATACAACAACAATCTAATTTGTTATTATCTTATTTGTATTTGAAGAGAAAACAGAATTTCTTTAGTGACTGATAAGTTATTAGACTCGCTTGAATAGGCGAGCTCAAAATATTTTCACAGATTTCCTTTATAAACTTCGAAGAGAGGTTTATTTCTTTTCTTTTGTCAGCAAATCGTAAAATGATTCAGTTCAGTGAACTGTCAATGATAAAGTATAGAATGTTAGTTAAAAGGCATTAACATGTCAAATCAGTTGTCTCATGACATATTGAAAAATGCATGGGTCGCAGTTGTTTTGGCAGAATAATATGTGCTGTAGATTGAACACTGTAATACACACAAATACATTATCTATTTATCTATCTATCTATCTCTCTCGGTCTGTTTATCTGTTTATCTATCTATCTATCTATTTCAGTCAGTACATATCTATCTATCTATCTATCTATCTCAGTCTGTTTATATCTATCTATCTCAATCTGTTCATATCTATCTATCTATCTATCTTAATCTGTTCATATCTATCTATCTCTCTATCTATCTATCTATCTCAGTCTGTTCATATCTATCTATCTATCTATCTCGGTCTGTTCATCTATCTATCTATCTATCTATCTATCTATTTCAGTCTGTACATATCTATCTTTCTATCTATTTATCTATCTATCTATCTATCTCAGTCTGTTCATATCTATCTATCTATCTATCCATCTATCTATCTATCTATCTATCTATCTATCTATCTATCTATCTGTCTCAGTCTGTTCATATCTATCTATCTATCTATATCTCTCTCTCTCTCTATATATATATATATATAAATATATATATATATATATGAACAGACTGATATATATATATATATATATATATATATATATATATATATATATATATATATATATATCTCAGTCTGTTCATATCTATCTATCTATCTATCTATCTATCCAGAGTGTGTCAAAATAATATTACAAACTTTGGAGGCGGATTCCTGGCACCAAAACAAGGTAAGATGTCCACAGAAACATATGTCCAAACTCTTAACAAAGATCCAAAATATCCTCCGCTTGCTTCTACACAGGAATGCACTCGTCGGATCATTGCCAGGCGAACCCTTTCACATACGCCCACATGGTTTCGAATGGTTTGGCGGTCCCCATCAAACGTTTCAGCATTATTTATATCTACTACATACACCAATTATTTTAGGTGGCTCCACAGATAAAAATCCAAAGAATTGAGTTCGGAGGAACGTGACGGTCATGGAACCGGTCCGCTCCTACCAATCCATCTTTCATAGTAGATGTTAGCCAATTCATCGCGAACAATGTGACTAAAATGTGGTGGAGACCCATCATGCATGAACCACATGCATCTTTGTATTAGCAGGGGTAGATCCTCTAGCAGGTCTGGAAGTGTGTTCTGTAAGACGTGCTGGGAAAAAGGTAATCACCTACCAGACAGTCACCTACAATTCCAGCCCACAAATTACTCGTAAACTGATATCTAGCCTATATTGTACCATGGCCATTCCGATATGCCCACAAATCTTGGTTGTGTAAAGTTTGTTATACCATCTCTTCCAAATGTTGCCGCGTCCTTAAACAAGACTGAAGATACAAATAACGGATTGGCAGTTTGTGCAATAAACCCTCGAGAAATGTTTTCTCTTGGTGAGGGATCAGATAGCGAAAGAATCTGCACATGATACGGATACAGAAGCTGTTTTTGAAGTACCCTCCTTGCGGTACTATGAGATGTACGACATGCTAGGTTCACTTGACATGTGTTGATACCAGGATCGTTTACGACAGTCTGTATAATGTGTTCGTGTTCGGCTGTAAGTTGGATGATTCGGCTGCCTTCGATCTGGAAACACAATCAGATACAGCCGTTTAGCCTCGCGCTCATTGAGGCCGTATCTAAAAATCATATCTGCCTATTCACGAGATGAATATCCTGCCATTTTAAACTGAACACTTTTCAATTAACTCACACTACACACGTTAAACTTTGGAGACAGACTAGCCACAAATATACATGAATGGCAAATGTAACCTAGTCTACATAACAAGACAGTGTCATCTACCGGAAACGTAAACTTTATTTAAACTTACTATATTAAAAACAAAGGATTTGGGGACCTATGTATATATAGACTTTTGTCCTTATTTAGGTGTACAGATCCGCCTTCAAATTTTGTAAAAGTATTATATATATATATATATATATATATATATATATATATATATATATATATATATATATGCATGTTTCATTAAATATGACAGGCAAGGTGCTTTGGTTATGTTTTTTATATAATTGTTCATGTGATCTTATAATATCTCCTTTCAGTAAATAAATTATTTAAAAACTGTCCAAATGTTGTATTTTCCGAGCACTTTTGGCTACACATTTAGCCATTTTCAAGTTTGAAATATGTTAACTGTTTACTCGAAATAGAACCTTGTATGTATGTATTTAAATAATAATCATTTTCAAAACACGGTCAAGAGGTCTCATTTTAATTCCCATGAAGACCTACCGCATACTATTCTTAACATATTTGGTAACAACACAAATATAATAGCAACATCTACATGCAAAAAAAAACACAAAAAATAAAAATATAAAAATAAAAAAAACAAAACTCAATAATTTCAACTATGAACATGGACACAATATCTTGTGTTTTGAAAAGGAAAACATTATATAAATACATACATACAACAATCTATTTCTATAAGGTCAATTGATGAAACGCGTCGGCAAGGACTATTTTCCGATTGTTTATTTTATTAGTTTGTTTCCTCTACAGATATATTCTGAGAACTTTAACATCGTCCTCCAACACACACACACACACACACACACACACACACACACACACACACATATATATATATATATATATGTATATAGTGTATATTTCGGCTGCAGTTTTTCATTAATGCGTGTTTCATTAAATAATATAGAGAGGTTTGTCTATTTTAACCAAGTTTCTTTGATATTGTCTTATAAGGTTAATCACATTATCGTTGAAAGACAAAAGGAAAACACTATATTGATACATGTTTAAATCCAATATAAGCTTTCGGCTTATATAAGCCATTATTAAAGGTGACAATTTCAATAAATCAAACAAGAGACAGACGAAACTGCAATAATAGTGCGTCCTTACTGCTTGAATAAAGTAAAGACAAACTTGTATATACGAGACGCGGAAGCGAAAATCGCGTCGCAGATCGTGACGTCATACATGACCACGCGAGAGTGAAAAAACGAGATGTATTAAGTATGGGAAGCCGCTGGTATAAATCAATGGCTTTTGTTATAAATTATAGGGATAGTTTAGTTTACTTAAAATAAATAGACAAAAATTGTCTATATTATTTAATGAAACATGCATTAATATATATATATATATATATATATATATATATATATATATATATATATATATATGAAGAAATATAGTCTTAAAGTGTGCGATATTTATGGGATAAAGTGCTCAATATCAGAGATAGAGCGTGTGTAAATATAAAAGTGTACATGGAAGTCAGCACTTAGAGGCGACAGTCTGTTTCATGCTAGTGCAATCGTCAGGCAACCCTGACGATTGTCGCCTCTAAGTGCTGACTTCCATGTACACTTTTATATTTATATATATATATATATATATATATATATATATATATATTATGAAATGGACTAAGTCCGAAAATTACTTTAATATATTTATTGTTTATACGTTATTTTTATAGGTACACTTTTTTTAAGCAAATGATCTGTTTATAATAAACAGTATTAACAACATTTACGGGCCTAAATGTCCGAGAAATTGTCATAGAAATTTTTATGAAATTTCGTATAAACTTCTATAAAAATTTCTCGAACATTCAGGCCGGTAAATATTGTTAATACTTTTTATTATAAACAGAGTATTTAATTAAGTATATGAATCTATAACGTATAAACAACACACGCACGCACGCACTCGCACATACACACACACACACACACACACACACACACACACACACACACACATATATATATATAGATATAGAGATGAAGATATATGTAATTGATTTACGGATTTAGGCTAATTTTATAGTAATTCGTCTAGCTAAAGAATCATCAACATCATGCAGAAATCACTGGACGGCCGTTTCGTCCTATAATTGGGACTCATCAGCAGTGCCCATCCACTACCGGCGGCGCTATATCGAGTCTAGTTTATGTCTTCTTCGTCACCGAGTCCCGTGGTACAGTTGGTATGACGTTCGCGTTGTATCGAAGCGATCCGGATTCGATTCTCGGTAGTGGATGCGCACTGCTGATGAGTCTCAAATACAGTGCTTTCTGCATTCTGTTGAGGATTCTAAGCTCGACAAATTACTATAATATATATATATATATATATATATATATATATATATATATATATATATATATATATAAAGAGATATGAATTCACAGCTCTATCGTCCCTCCTTCATATTCAGCCTAACTTTTCATCCCACCATCATAGCTGGAAGGAATCAATGTATTTATTATTAAGAAGAGTTGAAATTACGGCATACAAGAGTTCACGGTTTTAACATCACACCTTCCTTTTCAGACCCCAGTCGTATGATAAATCTCGGACATCTTTTCCAACAAACAAAACCTCGCTTTCTTCTCGCTACTTTATCGCTATTTTCATGCCAACTCATCCTCATTCCCCCTATTCCATTAGTAATGAAGAAGTTACGCTGAACCACTTTTTACCCAAGAGTACGTTTTCTCGATCACTACAAGTCCAGGGTCAACCGTTATCTTCTTCTTTGCATGCAACTTTGAAGATGCATTGGTATAGCAAAAATGCCTTCCAAAAGCTAAGCAGAGTACTAAGAAACAGAAACAAAAACAAAGATAAGTGTACTGAACTGTTACATGAAATCAGTCCTCCTATGTCGTAGTTTATGCTGGTCTATCCCTTTAAAGTTTGAGATTAGAGGCAATAAAAATGTCGTTCTACAGAAGGATGCTGAGGATACCATAAACCGAACATGTGAGCATCGACAAAGAGTCCTGATCACCTACTTCCTGAAGAGATACGGTATATAGAGACTTCCCCGTTTTACGCCCTTACAATTTTCTCATTTGATGATAAGAACGTTTTACCTTGTCTGTCAAGGTTGAGGTTCTACTGCATGAAGTGATACGGTATATAGAGATGACTTCCCTGTTTAACGCCCTTACAACAACCTCATTTAGAAAAACTCTAATTCGTCCTGGGGAAGACGTTAAACTACATCCGCGTCCACGGTAAGACGATAAACTACATCCAGAAGCAAGGACTCTGATCAGGAAGATTTGAGGAGCGTGGAACCACCTCATAATTCCTGGTGTTCCCAGGTCCACGCTGACCCAGGGTGGTAGCACCTGTTAGGGTTTGCAGCAAATAGTTAACTATTACCAGCAATACATTTTTGAAAAATATTATTCCCAGCAATACAATTTTGAAGGAAAAATATTACCAGAAACAGATTTTTGACAAAACAAAATATTACCAGCAGTAAAAAATGTTGTCAGCATTAATTAACCAATTGAGGTTGATAAGCCGTAAAACCAAATAAACGAAACCAAACCAAACCAAAGAATACATATTCTATTCATACGAATCTATCCTAAAAATGTTGTCGGCATTAAATAACCCATTGAGGTTGATATGCTGTAAAACAAAATAAAGCAAACCAATCTAAACCAAAGAATACATATTCTATTCATACGAATCTATCCTAAAATGTTGTCGGCATTAAATAACCCATTGAGGTTGATATGCCGTAAAACAAAATAAACAAAACGAAACCAAACCAAAGAATACATATTCTATTCATACGAATCTATCCTAAAAATGTTGTCGGCATTAAATCACCCATTGAGGTTGATATGCCGTAAAACAAAATAAACCAATCCAATCTAAACCAAAGAATACATATTCTATTCATACGAATGTATCCTAAAAATGTTGTAGGTATTAAATAACCCATTGCGGTTGATATGCCGTAAAACAAAATAATCCAAACCAATCTAAACCAAAGAATACATATTCTATTCATACGAATCTATCCTAAAAATTTTGTCGGCATTAAATAACCCATTGAGGTTGATATACCGTGAAACAAAATAAACCAAACCAAACCAAACCAATCGAAATCAAAACCTGTAACATTTTACCATTTGAACAATAATGTATATTTTTTAAGATTGCTCAAATTATGGACATGCCTTTCAGCTCTAAGTAGAAACTTTTTATCACAGATTTTATCTTTATTTCGGTTAGGGGATTGACTTGGCCGATATGAAGTTCCGATATGACATTTTTTTCCTTAATAAAAAAAAAGGTTGTTTGTGATAATCTATGTCCTGCTTGATTCATATCTGACACAGAAATGTCATGATAAATGCACTCAATGTATTAGTTGATGAGGCCAGTTTCAACGCTTAAGGAAGCAAACGCACACACAAACATTCTTGCTAAATCAAGTACCATCTCGACAAAGCCAGGCAGAGCCCGAACAAGCACTCGGCCATTTCGCGCATGATTAACACTGACCGTTTCAAGAGGCTTCTTCACTGTGTGCCGTTCGGTGAGCTGATGCGAGAATCTCGTCATCGAGAAACCCGCGTCTCCATTCAACCCGACTCTCTCGCTTGACCTCCTTAGTTCTTCTCTGATTTGAACCCTGTCCTCCATCGGTTCTCTCGCCTTCCTTCGACGACGCTTCGAGTCATTTTCGCTTGTTAACGATCTTGAACCGTGTTTAATGTTTTTGTGAGGGTGACCGTTCAAAAACCTTCTCGTGATACTTGACCCGAAAACTAGAATAGTGTATAACCCCAAATTCTATATAGTAAATTGGGAAATGACGGAGGAAGATGAAGGGAAACGAGGGCAGGAATAAATTAAAAAGAAAATGAATTTGGAAAGAAACGAAATGAAGAGAAAGGAAAAGAAAAAGAGAGTAAAATATGATAAGGAGTGTAGAAAGATATATCAGAATCAAAATAGAGTAAAATGGAGAAAAGAAAAAACACTTATTTATATTATATTATGGAAGATTTTATATTTATATTATAAGAGACTAGCAGCATGGCCCGGCGTTGCCCGTGCTTGATTCAAAAACTGTACGACTCATACAGCAATTGCTATCACTTGACTTAAAAAATATTTTTGCCCTTCCTTGCCTTTAAAGGAGTGACCTTTGCCGTGCTAATGTTACTACATGCCTTACTTCTTGCCGATCTCACACTGCGAATTTTTTCTAAGCTCTATACTAAACAATTAATCTGTTACGAAAAAAGAACTAAACAAAATGAACACAAAACGATCAGCTTTTAAAAAAGGACTCGTAACTGGAAAAACCGAATGAAAAAAAAAAGAATGTTAACAACAAATTTTTTTTCACACCCAACCCAGTTCTGCGGAATCAAAATCAACGTTGAGTTTAAGCAAGCGAATGAGCCAGTTGGAGTAAAATGCCATGCAGATTTAAATTTTCCCACTTGTGACGAATGCAGCTATCGATTATTTTTTTTAATGCGAGTTAACATTCGTGTCAGTCAGCTGTTGGCTCTCACGCTGGCCAATAGAATCTTCCTGCCTATTCGTGGCAACCAGCTATAGGCTCTCACTCTGGCCAGTAGAAAATGGCCGCTAACTACATGAAAACTGCTGTAGAAGCACGAAAAAATCGATTATTTCCACTATCGATAGGAGTTGGGAAATTCATAGTCGGTCTTGGCGTTGTCACTAACTTGGAGCATGTGAATGTAAATTTTGGTGCAAATCCGTCGAAAATTGCGGCCGTGCATTCGTTACACACCCACCCACCCACACACACACACACACACACACACACACACACACACACACACACACACACACACACATCCTGCCTTTTATAGATAGAGATTAATGGACAACTCACACATGCACACGAAAAATACGGTAGGACGATAAACTACATCCGGCAGCAAGGTCTCTGATCCTGTTTTGAGGACCGTGGAACCGCCCCTTAATTGCTGTAGGACCGGTTTTGGTTCTAGCTCTGAGAAAATAGTTGACTTACAAACTAAGGCCAAAACACTATAAAAGTATAAAAATAGGTTCGTGTAGTACAAATACCAGCAAAACACTTACCGTATTTGACGGCATAAAAGGCGCACTTCTTTTTACTAAAAATATTTAATATATTAGCAAACAATATATTCAACCTAAATTCCCCTGTGTCTTATATGACATATGTAGGTTTACTAATTTTCGCACTGTCGGCTGGGGCTGTAGAATACGCCGACTGCACCTCTGCAGAGAGGTAAGACACCCCCTCCTCAATAGCGGGTCCTGGGTAAGACGATAAACTACGTCCAATAGTAAGGCCTCTGATCAGGAGGTTTTGAGGAACGTGGAACCACCTCTTAATTGTTCCTGTTCCCAGGTCCACCCTGACCCAGGGTGGTAGCACATGTTAGGGTCCCAGCTATGGGTAAATAGTTAACTCTGAAATTGGGGTAAAAACACTATGAAAGTGTAAAAATAGGTTTTAATACCAGAAATACTTTGTAAACAATTATTACCAGCAATAAATTTTTGAAGAAAAAATCTATTACCAGCAATACATTTTTGAAAAAAAAAATATTACCAACAATACGCTTTTGAAAAAAAAATATTACAAGCAATAAATTTTTGGAAAAAAATATTACCAGCAGTACTTTTTTTGAAAAAAAATAACCAGCAATACATTTTTGATGGTAAAAATTATTACCAGAAATAGATTTTTGACAAAACAAAATATTAACAGCAATAAAAATTATATCGGCATTAAGTAACCTATTAAGGTTGATATGCCGTAAAACAGAACAAACCAAACCAAACAAAATTACTAATTTTTTCTTGATTTGCATTGCTGAAATTTGTGTGCGTCTTATACACCCGTGCGTCTTCTATGCTGTCAAATACGGTAACTCTCGAAAAAAAAACAACTTTGCAAAAATGTGTCGATTAAACAAAGTTTGCTCTACAAAGAATATATACTCTATTCATACGAACCTATCCTAAAAATTTTGTCGGCATTAGATAAGCCATTGGGGCTGATTTCACTTAGAAATATCATAAAGAAATACACTACTTCAGTTAACCTGAACAAAACATTAAATTATCTATTATAAAAAATGAAAGAGCTAACCTTATCCCTAACAACTACAAGACACACCACCAAAATCAAAATTACAACGAACGAACATTATTCACGAGTTCAAATGTCCCTTAAGGAACTGCATACTTGATTAAACCGAACTCATAAATAATTACACCAGTCACACTACTACATGCCTATCCAGACGACTTATGTTACACCTAAGCGACCAAAACTGAATTAGAAATTATTTGAACACATGCCCAAACCTACCAGACACAATTCGAAGCATACTAGTAGAATATACAATAACAATCTCATCCACATGTAAAAAAAGATTAAAAGTAAATGGGCAAATAATTAACCCCACAAACTGGGGTCAAAACACCATGAAAGTCTAAAAATACATTTTTATAGTAAAATTACCAACAATACATTTTTGTTAAAAAAAAATAATAATTTAATATTACCAGCAAACATTCTGATATGTGCCATGCGTGATACACGCTTAGGCGATAATGTATCATTCGATGCATGACTGACGAGGCAGATTTTCCCCGCAGTTTGTTGCCATTTCTTTCTACGGTGGACCAGTTGCCATCCAGCTATTTATCCATAGCTGCGGAGAGAAGAAAAGGATTCACACCTTTCCCAAAAATTAAAATTGGTAATAACTTCCTTTCGAAATGTTAATGACTGTTGATGATTAGAATAGCATCTCAAAACTTTTGAAACAAAACATTGCCAGCAATAAAAATCTTGTTGGTATTAAATAACCCATTGAGGTAGATATCCCGTAAAACAAACCAAATCAAACCAAACCAGAAAATGTAAATAAACCTAAAACACAAATGTATACTTAATCTTTATTTCATTGGTTGATTGATTCGTTTTCTAGTGATTTATCAATCATTTGCAGGTTATTTAAAGCCAGGAAATATTTCTGGACTTTAAGAATCCACCAGAAAGGAATAAAAGAAAACTTTGGAAGCAGCTGAGATGTGGTTGTAACGATAAATGTTGATTTTGGTTGGTTGTTTTGTTTAGTAGCATATCAACCTCTACCCGAAAATCTAAATAGGTTCTACGCAATTTGATTCGATTTTTTGGAAATAATAATGGTGTAATGATACAAGTCTTACTCATTTACCCATAACTGAGTGGAGAAGAGGGAGATGCATGTCTTTCGCAAGAGTGTTTGCGTGCAGAGGAATATAACGAACCCGATGAGAATTGGAACTCGGGACACCGATTAAAAATTCTAAGCTTATATACTAATCGCATATACAAGCTTACAGTACATGGAATTCCCAAACGGTCACTAATCAAAGTACTGACCAGGATCGACGTTGCTTAACATCGGTGATCGTACAGGAACAGTTGTTTCCATGTGATATGGCCGTAAGCTTGAGAAATAGTGAGGGACCTACCTAACGCGATGATGGTAACGGATGCAAACAAATTTAACAGCATAAGAAGATATGGAGAGTCATGATTTCACACTTCCTGAATAGAAATGGCACATAAAATTCAACTGTTTCCCAGGTTTTTGAACAGGAATAGAGGCTTATCTCTTGTTTCCTGTTTAGGACTGGGTTTGATACGTTTGCCGTCCAGTTCACACTCCTCCCCGGTTTTTTTAACAGGAGTAAACGTTTATCCCTCGTTTCATATTCAGGATTGGGTTTCCGGTTCCTTCTAATGTCTACTTCAACTCTATACTCCTATACTCTGCTTAAACTCTGGAATATTATTTACTATTTAATTATTTATTTCCCTCTTCTATAGAAGTACGTAGATACGTTTGTCATCCAGTTCACACTCCTCCCCGGTTTTTTGAACTGGTGTAAAGCTTTATCCCCTGTTTCTTGCTTAGGATTGGGTTTCAGGTTCCTTCTAATATCTACTTTAATTCTATCCTCCGATACCCTGCTTAAACTCTGGAATATTATTTACTATTTAATTATTTATTTCCCTCTTCTATAGAAGTAGGTAGATACGTTTGTCATCCAGTTCACACTCCTCCCCGGTTTTTTGAACTGATGTAAAGCTTTATCCCCTGTTTCTTGCTTAGGATTGGGTTTCAGGTTCCTTCTAATATCTACTTTAATTCTATCCTCCGATACCCTGCTTAAACTCTGGAATATTATTTACTATTTAATTATTTATTTCCCTCTTCTATAGAAGTAGGTAGATACGTTTGTCATCCAGTTCACACTCCTCCCCGGTTTTTTGAACTGATGTAAAGCTTTATCCCCTGTTTCTTGCTTAGGATTGGGTTTCAGGTTCCTTCTAATATCTACTTTAATTCTATCCTCCGATACCCTGCTTAAACTCTGGAATATTATTTACTATTTAATTATTCATTTCCCTCTTCTATAGAAGTACGTAGATACGTTTGTCATCCAGTTCACACTCCTCCCCGGTTTTTTGAACTGGTGTAAAGCTTTATCCCCTGTTTCTTGCTAAGGATTGGGTTTCCGGTTCCGTCTAAAGTCTACTCTATACTTCTAAAGCCTATGCCTAAATCTCTTAATTTTTATTTACTATTAAATTACTTTTTATTTCTCAATCGGAGTAGATAGTTCCGCCTTCCGTCTGATTCAAAATTCTCCCAACTTTTTGAAGAGGCTTATCCATTGTTTCTAGTTTAAAATTGAGTTTCGGGTTCCTTCTAAATTTTTCCTTCTCTTTCACTTCCAGTTGTGCTTTGCGTCTTGGTGGCATTATGCCTTTGTTTGAGGTGGTGCCTCTTGCTCTATAACCGTCGACCTTGCTCATGGTGAATATTATTGTAAAAAATAAAAACAAAAAAAATGCTGTGACGGTAACAACCTTGTATTTTTTTTTATAGCGAATACATGGGTTTGATATAAAAATTCCAATCTTTTTCTTTTTTTTTTTTTCTTTTTTGGGAGAGAATTCTTCTCTGGAATGATATAGAGCTTTTTCTTATATATGTGGCATTTTTGCGATTAAACACTTAAGGTAAAGAATTGGATGGTGCCTAAATCTTGCGTTAAATATAGCCATTGTTCCACATAGGCAAACGAATAAATAAAATGATACGGAAATGTCAGCACATAAATGCCAATTGTGACTTTATCGGCGTTGTCGTCCATTTTGTCTCGCTGATGCTGATTCCTTCTCTTCTCATAAAAAATGAAAAGTAAAGACAGGGGGATGACCGACACTTCATTCCGGTGACCTCTTTTAGGTTGATATATAGAAAAGGGAGGAAAGCAAAAGAAATGCCCCATTTATACCCCTGAATTTATCTTTAACCAAAATGGTACGCTTTTCTCCACAATAATGTTTTTTAAATCCAACTTTTAAATAATAATTTTAATGTCATTTTCCCACATAGAAATTTTACATTTTATTTTAACTCTTTGAAAAATTCTTGCAATCTAAAGAAAATTCCTGGTTTTAAATAACCTGCAAAGGGTTGAAAAGCCGTACAAAACGAATTACCGTTTTTGACGGCATATAAGGCGCACTTTTTTCTTTTTTTTTTTACTAAAAATATCTTTTAAAATTCCCCTGCGTCTTATATGTAGGTTTAAAATTCGTGGTAATCCGCTGAAATTAACTACCTAGCAACTCCTATTACCTTAGACTTGTAGGGATGTCCATTTTAGGCTTTTTTAGCATTACTATTTTAGTTGGGTTTTTTTTTCAGTTGAAAGACACATTGATTTGGAAATTCTTGCAAAAATCAAGTACTTGTTGGATTTTAATGAAAACTTCAGAACTTATTCACAAATGAATGAAGTTATTTTAGAAATGTTTGTCTCTTTGAAAGTTATGGTATAAATATTTTTTTTATATCTGTTACCGCCCTCGAAATTAATTTTATGAAAACTCCAAACATTTTTATTTGCAACCTGAATTTTTTTTTAATTAAATGCACAAAAGTCTGAAAAATCTAAATCATCGATTTTTTTGTTAAAATATGTCCCAAATTGTCCAAACTTTTACCTCAATTATAAAAATACAAAACCCAATAAAACTAAGACAATATTTAATTAAGAAAGTTTTTAATGGCTTTTCTGAATAATATATACGGATATAATTATTATCTGAAAGAAAAAAAAATTTTGATGAAAAATGAATTTTTACATTAATTTTTTTTTCAATTTTAAATGCACAATATGACAAAAGGTTGTTATATATTTATAAATCAAGTTCTTTAAGCAGCCTTATGGAAATGATATATGATGTTCTCTACTTTTGAAAGATCATAAATTTGAAAACTTATTAAAATCTGACAACCATTGATATTTTTAAAATAATTTTTTAATATTCCAAAATTGTATTTAAAATCGTCTCCAACGAAAGTATGGATGCACAGCTTTGAAATAATGTCACGTGAGTAGTTTCCCTTGATAGAAGCAAGTTGATTTTACTTCAGAAATTGATTTGCATTCGTTCAGTTAACAACACAACAACGCTTGTCAAGTTTTCTGACTGAATATCGTCGCATTTTCAATTTTTTTCTTTTTCTTTTCAAATATAATCAAATAGTGGGATAAAAAAAATCGACTATTTACAATTACAAAAAAACGCCCATGGAAGTGCACCCAAATTTTCAAGTTTGAAATCGATTGCATAGTATGTTAATTTTATTAATAAATAAAATATGTATAAAATCTGCCTTAATAAAAAGAAATAAAATCTCATTTCATTAAGTTAACCTGTTTCAATTAATGGTGTTTCATGTAATTTTTATATTCTCAGAAAAATATTTCATGACTGAAATAATAAACCTCAATTTAAAAAAAATGTTTGACTGTTTTATTTTTACTTGTAAAATTTGATTTTCTTTTATAATTTAAATGTTATTTTCAGTGCAGAATTCCTCCTCAAACGTAAGGTAAAAAAAAAAAATTTGAAAGCGATTTTTTAAAAAAAATCTACTAACCAGATTCACTTAAAATTAGAACGAATTATATTACTTCTGCGCTACCGTCCGATAAATTCCACTGACGTAAGTTGTCAATATCTTGACGTACATCTATTAACGCCCGTCAAACACGCACCAAAGCAAGCACGACGATTGGAAATATCTCACTTAAAAAATTTTCTGCTAAAAAAGTAAGTAATGTTTCTTTCAAATTACATTAAGTATACTTTAATCATTCTAAATTTCCTAAGATAACAAAAGAAAAAGGTGTAATTGAATTTTACATGATTTTTGAACTAACTAACTATGATATTGTTTACAAACTCAGACAGAAAGGCCGATAAGTTCGAATTTACGAAATTTTTTTGACTCGAAAAAAACAAGATTTTTAAATAAAAATTTTAACATTTATAGGAAGGATTAAAAAATCTGAAAAAATATTCAGAAAATACTTTGGTCTTTCCTCTTTAATAACAACATAAACATTTAAACGTTAAGAATTGTTTTATCAATTTGGGGACCTTTTTTCGTCAAGGTATACCACTTTTTAGCGAGATAGTGGATACCTACTTTAGAGTAACGTTTATATATCTATTGGCATTATTTAAAAGCAGATTAAAAGTGTTATCATTGTTAATATTCAGCAGATTAAAAGTGTTATCATTGTTAATATTCATTATCTTAATTTATCACGTTTAATATTAGTACTTTGTGTCACTATAATTTTATTTAATAAATTCAAATTATATATTTGTAAAATATATTTGTTTCATTAATATTTTTCTTGTGATAACTCCCGGTTGCATTGGTATAAATGCAATTAGAATTATCATTAAGGAAGCGAATGAGCCAATTGGAGTAAAGTGACATGCAGATTAAAATTTTTCCCACTTGAGACAAATGCAGCTATCGATTTTTTTGTGCATGCTAGCATGCTAGTTAACATTCGTGTCAGTCAGCTGTTGGCTCTCACGCTGGCCAATAGAATCTTCCTGCCTATTCGTGGCAACCAGCTATAGGCTCTCACTCTGGCCAGTAGAAAATGGCCGGAAACTACATGAAAGTTGCCGTAGAAGCATGAGAATATCGATTATTTCCACTTTCGATGGGAGTTGGGGAATTCAAAGACGGTCTTGGCCTTGCAACTATCTTGGAGCATGTAAATTCTGGTGCAAATCCGTCGAAAATTGCGGCCGTGCATTCGTTACACACACACACACACGCACGCACGCACGCACGCACGCACGCACGCACACGCACGCACGCACGCACGCACGCACGCACGCACGCACACATCCTGTCTTTTATAGATAGAGATAATAATAAACAAACAAAAGAAACGGAAGATTTCTGAGTATACGAGTATGTTTTAAAAGTATTTTAGAACCGTCAGTCCTTTATGAACTACCCCTGTATACAGGGCCGGATTTAGTCCTTAAAGCGGCCATGTGCTGATAGAATTTAGGGGCATTTTCTTTACGTCAGATTCGTAAATTGCCTTCGGAGATCAAGACGATTATTTGGATGCCGGAACACTCACAAGGAAATATCTAAATTTCTGAGAATACTATTAAATGCTTTAAAATTAATTTAAAACCGGTAATACATTATGAACAGTCTCTGTATAGATGGCCCGATTTAGCCTTCAAGAGGCCCCTTTACTAACAGAATTTGCAGGCATGTTCATTATGCGTCTATGAAAAAATCCCTAAAATGTGGCTCCTTCAAGGGGCTCCGGTGAATTTAAAAGGGGCCCAAATAATCTAAATTATTTCAATGTCGTTCAAAGAAGCCTCAGTTCTTTTTCCTTTCTTTTCTTTTCTTCCTAAATAGTTTAACTAACGAGAAGGGAGCCCCAGTGTTGTGGGGGGCAACAGACGTGCTTCAGCCGAAGTAAAAGTGGTACTTTTTGGACAAAATAGCTTGACGGAGCCCAATCCTCTCCCGACCGGTTTGAATTCAGTGTTTTCCTTCTCCTAGACAGGTTATCACGCAAAGCTATAGAACCAGTCTGTCCTGCCATTTACACATATTTGGGGAGAGAATAGGATTCATGCCTTTCTCAAGGGTATTAGCACGAAACATTTTTTTTTAGTTTTATCAGGGGTCCTTGAGGCCCTTGTGGCGCGTGGGCTGTTTTTGTGTTTAAATTATTCCGAAAAGATCATTAGTTCTTCAGTCAGGAGGAGTTTCAAACAACTACACCGTAAATCAATGACCTTTTAATTTTTTATCCGACTGTATTTACTTCGCTCTTTCCTCTGTTGAAATTTATTGTTTCTACAATCAATGGCAAGAGCAGACAGTAATTGAATCTTCCGAGACCAAACAAAGATTTTTGTCAGCGTCGAAATTACCTGCCCTGTCCCACCAAAGCTGATTTTCTGCGTTAGCCACCAAACGCATGGCACGCCTACATCTCGTACCAAGGCTCGTGTTCAGGATCAAAAAGAGATTTTGGTAAGCATTTCGAAATTCTTAACAGTGGATATTTATAACACTAAGTTTAGGTAGAGGATTCATTTCGAAGGGAGGAAACAAAAAATATCTCGAAGGATACGTGTTGAGTTTAAGTTGTTTTATTTACCTTCTTATTATGTTCATATAAAATACGATACTGAATCCTTTTAGATTCCGGTTTATATATATATATATATATATATATATATATATATATATATATATATATATATATATGTCATTCACAGACAGTACTGTTTCGCTGTATCACAGCTCCCCAGTGCGACTAGAATTCCGAATGCCTCAAGCCAGGATTGAAACACAACTAATTTGGTGTCAGTCAGAGCTATCTTCACTCGGTAGAGTTACACAACTAAATCAAGCATATTGTTTTTACAAATGTAAACAAATGCCAATCAGCCAAAGTGCTCCATTCATTTTGATGAAGAGCTTTGCATTAGAGCAGGTGGCTGTTGTTTATAGAATTAGCTTATCACTCAACAGTGCTCACTTGAAATGTATTTTCAAGAGCTAAATTATGTCATTCACAGACAGTACTGTTTCGCTGTATCACAGCTCCTCAGTGCGACTAGACTTCCGAATGCCTCAAGCCAGGATTGAAACACAACTAATTTGGTGTCAGTCAGAGCTATCTTTACTCGGTAGAGTTACACAACTAAATCAAGCGTATTTTTTTTACAAATGTAAACAAATGCCAATCAGCCAAAGTGCTCCATTCATTTTGATGAAGAGCTTTGCATTAGTGCAGGTGGCTGTTGTTTATAGAATTAGCTTATCACTCAACAGTGCTCAATTGAAATGTATTTTCAAGAGCTAAATTATGTCATTCACAGACAGTACTGATTCGCTATTACACAACTAAATCAAGCATATTGTCTTTACAAAATATGCACATTTCATTAAAAACGACAGAAAAGATGCTTAATCTTTTTTTTATTTTTGGATATTATTTATTTTTTTTATACAATTTCTCACGCGATCTAATAATTCTTTTCTTTTCGGATGTTAAAAAGAAAATTATTAGATCGCATGAGATATTGTATAAAAAACTAAATAAAAACACCTTGTCTGTCGTTTTTAAAGAAATGTGCATGAAAGAAGGACTGCTGCCTAAATACACAAATATATATATATATATATGTATACACACATACATATATATATATTGAATTGGACAGAGTCCGACAATTTATTTAAAGACATTTTTGATATGTTTAACGTTCTTTGTATAGATACAAGTATTTAAGCAAATGCTCTGTTTATAATAAACAGTATTAAATAACATTTACCGGCCTGAATGTCCGAGAAATATATATATATATATATATATATATATATATATATATATATATATATATATAGATAGATAGATAGATAGATAGATAGATAATAGCTTAAAATCCGCCCTATCGGGAGACATTTAAGCTAATTCTTGAGAAGAGCTCTTGATTGGGCCTTCATCACAGTACGTAGGGGAGAGTAGATGCAATAGGCAACAATAAACTATAGAACTCTGAATTGTTCACGGCATTTAAGTATTGCATTTAAGCTTACCTTTTAAAAATCCAATAATTCTTCTGCCGCCATTTAAAGAAAATTTGTACGTAGGTCCTTATTACCGTATAAACATTACTTTTTATTTCTTTTTTTTTTTTTTTTTTTTTTTTTTAAGCGTATCACCCCGAGCAAGGCCGGTGGCCACTATCACGCAAGGGGTTACAGAACGGGTTGGAGGAAGAGCAGATAGGAGTGGTAAAGGAAGGGTTGTGGAGAAAGAGAAGGACGGAGGGCCGATCGAGGTGGAGAGGTTACGGGAGATATAGAGCGAGAGCAGATAGGAATGGAAGATGTCAGGAAGTGGATAGATCAAGGCAACTGGAGATGACGATTGACGCTACACTTAAACCGTTGGAGATTGTATTTGTCGGGGAAACAGTAACGGGGAAGGGAGTTCCATAGGCGAGATGTGCGAGACATGAAGCTATTGGAGTAGAAAAGACGTTTACACCTAACAGTTTCTACGGTGAAGTGGTGGGAACGGGATGCCAGCCTCGTAGGACGCTTGAATTCACGAGGCTTAGGGACAAGTGAGAGCAACTCCTCAGAGCAATTACCGTGGAAGTACTTGTAGAAAAGGCAGAGTGATGCAACATTCCGTCTGTGAGAGAGCGACTGCAGACGAGATGACAGATCAGGGCCAATCACATTGCATATCCGTCTCTGGATCTTATCAAGAACCCCGAGGCAACACGCAGGGGCCCCAGACTATAAATGGCAGCAATACTCCATGCAAGGTCGAATGGTAGACTTATAGACCTGGAGGATCGATTCAGGGGAGAAGAATTTCCTGGCTCGGCACAGGGAACCAACTTTTCTAGCGGTGGATGATGCAATTGACTCGATGTATTTGTTCCATCTCAGATCAGCGAACAGCGTGAGACCGAGCAGCCGCAGAGAGGAACTCTGGAGAAGTTGGTCCTCAGACATTCTGATGGGATGCAGGGATGGGTCCTTGTGGTGGTTAATGGAGAGCAATTTTGTTTTAGAGGCATTAAAGTTGACCATCCATTTCCCTCCCCAGTCCACAACCGATTGGAGGTCCTTTTCAATTTGAGCTGCCAGGTTAATTTTGTCCGCCTCGGTGGATTTGTGCTTGAGGCAGGAGTAAATGGTAGTGTCGTCAGCGTAGATACCGACTTGGGAGTCTATGGCGTCAGGAAGGTCATTTATAAATATGAGGAACAGAGTAGGGCCAAGGATGGAGCCTTGAGGAACACCAGCAGTAGTGGGATAGGATTTGGAGAAGGATCCATTGAGAACAACCTTCAAATCCCGGTTTGATAGGAACGATTGAATTAGGTCAAACAATCGACCTGTGATACCATAACCCCGGAGCTTGCGAAGGAGGCCGGCATGCCAAACCCTATCGAATGCCTTTGAGATGTCAAGGGCCACGGCACGGGCTTCGCCGTTACTATGGATAGCTTGGTAGACAAATTCAGTGATGGCCGTAAGCACATCGGCAGTAGACCGGGCAAAGCGGAAACCATACTGCTTGTCTGAGAGCAGATCGTGGGATATCAGGTGAGTAGTCACTTCGGCGTTGATAATGGCCTCGAAGACTTTGCCGAAGATGGGAAGGAGACTGATAGGACGGTAATTAGAAGGGTTGGAGGGGTCGCCAGAGTTCTTAAAGACAGGAACAATGGTAGAGGACTTCCAGCAGTCAGGAAAACAGGAGTCCTTGAGGCAGCGGTTGTACAATTTATTTCATGGGTGACTTTCGCTGGATTTCACAATTAATTTCGCTTATTCCTAAATTTATTTCCAACTTAAAAAAAAATTATCGTACAAAAAAATCTTGTAAAAGAAATCGACGAAAACAATCACAGTAATGAAAATTTGTCAATCAAAAATTCTGCGGGCCCAAATCCTGCCTGGAATGTTTTTAATTTGCTCGCAGATTTGATCTGATTCGAAAATGGTATGATACGTTGGGCTACGTCCTCTAGGAGTAAATTGGGAACAGTTAATTTTCATTTGAACATGAGCTTTTGAAAGTTAGAGAGTTGTTTCCCTTTAATTGTTTTTATCAGTAGAAGCCAAGATGGCACAATTCGAAAAAAAAAAAAACCCAGAAATGAAAACTGGGAAACCCCAAATTTAAGGATTACGTGTCAGGATCCAGTCCGGGATATTTTTAATTTGTTCACGGAATCGGCCTGATTCCAAAATGGTTTGACATGTTGGGCTACAGCATCTAGGTGTAAAGTTGAAAAGGTGGGACACAGTGACACACTGGCATTCTCATTTGTTATATATATATATATATATATATATATATATATATATATATATATATATATATATATATATATATATATATATATTGACAAATTGGAAAAAAGGTTTGTGACGCGTTTCATTACTTAGAACTTCATCGAAGAGCGTTTCTTAAATGTTGTTTTTGATCACGCATGCGCAAGAACGAGAAATGCTGATACATCCAAAGTTTTTAAAATGATTTTATTTTTTTTAAAGATTTTTTTAAATCTAGCCAAATTCATCTACTGTATATTTCCGCGTCTAAGACGACAAAATCCCCAAAATCACCCTTACAAATTGAGGGGTGGGTCATCATATATTATAATTCTAAAAAAAGAAACCATAAAATCTCATTTGATGTTTGTCGGTATGCTAGCCTCGTCTATCAGTGCGATGACCAATAACGTATGTGAAATGTTTCAGATTATCAAATAAACTGATAATAAAAGTAATAAAACCATTTCTACCTTATATATTACTGGCATAACTTCATAATAAACTACCTATTCGAAGAACAATTCCATATCAATGAAATCAACTTGAGAGAGCGACTGCAGACGAGATGCCAGATCAGGGCCAATTATCCGTCTCTGGATCTTATCAAGAACCTTGAGACAATCAGAAGGGGCACCGGACCATATATGGCAGCAATACTCCATGTAAGGGCGAATGGTTGATTTGTTAATACATTTGTCTGCCTTGGAAGTAGTCACTCTAGACCTGGTTCTTTAGATTAGGAAATCAATCTTAGAATCGAAAAAGTCAGCAAAGCCTTCGTATTAATTGGAAAAACGGATCTAGTCAGATAAAGATATCTCACCCGAACACTAAGATCAGAGTCTACCAGTCGTGTGTTCTGACTGCACGTCTGTATTCTTCGGAGACATGGACTCGATGTCGGCATTATATCAAAACCTTGGAAATATTTCATCAAAAGCGTCAGTGGCTTATCTTAAGCATCAAGTGACAGTCATTTACACCAGACACAGACTGAGGAAATCTACCAGCATAGAGAAACTACTCATTCGCAATTACGGTATATTTTCTGCATATAAGATACCCTTTAAATCCGCAAAATCACCCTTAAAAATTGAGGGGGGTCGTCATATACTGCAATTCTAAAAAAAAAAAACCTTAAATTCTAAGTGATGTTTATCAGTAGGCTAAACTCGGTCCCGGTGCAATAACGTATAACGTACATGAAAATATTCACATTACCAAATAAACTGACGAAAAACGTAATAAAACCATTTCTAACTTATATGTTACTGGCATAACTTTATAATAAATTGCATATTCGAAGAATAATTCCATATCAATGAAATCAATTTGTATCCATGCAAGCTCAGCTGAGAAAATGTAAACATCGAGTCATGGTTGCGTTCACCTCTATCTGTCGCTAAATTTTTAATAATGAAAAGCAGACTGAATAAAAAATAATGTTGAGAATGGAATGTATTATTATCGAACATTATCGTAGTGTTATTAATTGTATTTTGTGATTGTCGACGAAGTACAAGTAAATGGCCATTAGCACACAAGAAGAAGAAGAAGAAGAAGAAGAAGAAGAAGAAGAAGCAGAAGAAGATGAAGAAGAAGAAGAAGAAGAAGATGAAGATGAAGAAGAAGAAGAAGAAGAAGAAGAAGAAGATGAAGAAGAAGAAGAAGAAGAAGAAGATGAAGAAGAAGAAGAAGAAGAAGAAGAAGAAGGAGAAGAAGATGAAGAAGAAGAAGAAGAAGAAGAAGAAGGAGAAGATGAAGAAGAAGAAGAAGAAGAAGAAAAAGAAGAAGAAGAAGAAGAAGAAGAAGAAGAAGAAGTATACGCAAGAGATCACGTGATGAAACGTAAACAGGACTTCATCGGACTACAAGTCACGATACCTTTAGAAAGTGCCT